>VYZR01008178.1:26440-37340 GCA_013400675.1 Oxylabes madagascariensis
CGCGGGCGGGCGGCGTCGGGCGGGACCGGCGAGAGCGCCGGATCGGGGCGGTGCTCGGCGTGTCCCGCGCCCCGGAGCAGCCCGGGGCCAGCGGCGCGCCCTCCGCGCAGGCCAAGGGCGGGACGGCTCAGCGGGGCCGGGCGATCCTTTGTGCGGTGGTGCCGAGCTGCCCGGCCCTGCTGTCGGGCAGCCGCGGTGGGAGGTGTCGCGAGGCCCGTGAGCGGGGGTTCCCCGAGAGCCGCCCGTGAGCACCGCTCGGGCTGCGGGGTGGCGCCCAGTCAGCCGGGCTGCACTGTGGGGTGAGGGCTGACGGAGTAAATAGCTAAAAAATTTTGCTTCTGAATCGGTGTCGCTCACGTAAAAGGTGTCTTTCAGCACGCACACAACTGTGCAGCAAGCACTGAAACGGCTTTATCTCTGTAGTATTTGTGTTATTATTGGATTTGCATAAACCGTGTCTAGTTATATCACGTCTTATTAGAGCTACAATATCATCTTGGCCTTATTTAAATAACAGTGGCTAAATATAGCAGCTGTTGCAGTTTGGTAACAAAATCGAGTCTGTTTGCAGCAGGTAAGTGTAATTGTATCGTAATGGAGGGCACACCTGGTTTTGAAGGTGTACAAAGCGGTGATGGAGAAATGCTGTCTTTAAAATTAATAATTATTATAATGGCAATAAGGCTTCTCCTTCAACCACCATGCAAAACACTCCTTACATAAGCAATTAATTTTTTCTCAGCTGTGTAAGTAGTAGGTCTTTAGTCTTTGTTCTGTACCACAAAGTTTTGTGTTCATCCACAACCAACCTTGGATCCTAACAATAAGATTTGTTGTTTATGTTGCTGCTATGTTAAATTGCTTCCTTTCATACAATAAATCTCTGGTGAGAAATTATTTCACAGGTATAATGCCCGCTCTCTGCATTTCTATCTTCAGTAAAAGTGGTACTTATTTTACAGTTTCACAGTTCTTCAGTTCATGCAGCAACTACCATTTTGATTGAAAAAGTTCTGCTGCGTAGAGTAAAATATCTCATTGCATATACTCTTCACTATTATCCTTGTGTTTTGGGAATGGACTTCCATCACTAATAAAGGCTCTTGGATACATTTACTGTACCAAGTGTGTGTGTGTGTATATCCATCCACAGTTATAGTTATACTGGGTGACACAGTAACAGATCTGTCATATATTATGGTACATCATAATAAAATCAAAAAAGCAACAGTAGGACAAATACAGGCTGTTTGCGTTGTGTCTTGGTTTGAAAAGACAGGTGTCTGCTAAGGAAGGCAGGAGCCTCCCTTGAAACTTTAAACTCCCTCCTGCCAAATTACTATAATTTTGAAATTAAGAGGCTCTCAGGCAAAGATAAAGGAGTAGGAATAACAGTTCTTTACTAGGAAAATTAAAATAAAAATGCAGTAGTACAAAAAAAACCCCACTGACACAGTCAAAATACAACCTGGCACCCTGTTGATCAGGGTGTTTGGTAACAGTCTAATTAATTGTGGCTGCAGTCCTGGAGTGACAGATGTGGTTCTGTTGAAGCAATGATCCTGTAGAAGGGTGTAATTTTCCTCTGAAGGTCCAGTGGTGGTGTAGATGGGTCCAGTTCTCCTCTGTGAATCCAGTGGAAAACTGGTTGGACTCTCAGATTTTTATCCAGCTAGGAATCCTTGGCTCCACCCCTTGGGTGGAGCATCTCCCAATGGGGTGATGTAATTTTTATGTCATGCAGTGAGCCTTAATGGCCCATTAACAGAAGGCATCTCACTGGAGGGAGGATGGGTCATGGAAGAGATAAAGAATACTTCTTCAACTGCTTTTAACAGATGGCAATAGAATACCTACTTTTGGTTACATCTTGCATTGCAACCCAAGACAGGTTGGCTGATTGGTTGGACTACAAAACTGGGTGGGCTGCCAACTCATAAAAATGGGTACTCTGAAATACACACCAAAATCATCTTCAGGAGTACTCAGCAGAATTCATGCTATTCTAAAATGAAGGCTCCACAGAGAATTATGAGCGTACTTCACACGCATGAGCAGATGGGAATTGCCAAGGAGCCAAAAGGTATTGGTGTAGTTAATGCTACAACATATTTGTGTTTTTAATTTTTGTTTTCTTGGGCCCCAAACACTCCCACTTAATTATTTGTTGTTTCTGGTAAGCAACTACATTTTTTATGTACCTCAGTAGGTCACTTCCTGTGTTCTTCAGCAATCACTGTTGCAAGAAGGCCTCTAGCATTTAGATCTCAGTTGCTGTGAACAGCTGTTTTCTCTGGGTGTTTGAAGCTCCCTTCAGCAAGATATCAATTGATGTTATAAGGAGTTGTGGTGTGCTAATAAATGCATAATCAGGAAAGAAGTGGTCTTTCATGTGTCTCATACCCAAAAAGATGGGTAGGAGAAAGAAGCAAATGGGATATAATTCATGTGTTCCATATGATGGTTATGCCCAGGTTATTTTTTGCATGTTTTTTTGGGTCATAGCTCTGTCTTGCTGGCCCTGAAGACATCAATAGCAGGTGTCCACATTAATAATTTTGCAGCATCGAACAGATGATGGCCTGCTGATAAATATTTCTGAGCTTTCAAGGACCAATCATTTTTCTCACTATCCAAGTATCTCTTACATTAATTTATCTTCGAAAGCAAGGAAGCACAAACACTGCATTTCTGCTCTGAGAAGGCAGTGTTTTCCATCAAGTTCAAATGCCACTGCAGATCATCATGATTGAACAGAAGTGAATGATGGGCAGTTACTCTGTCCACTAAATGCTGCCATATTCTATCCGATTTATAAATTATTTCCTGCAGCGGCCAGCAGCAGTATTTATTCAGTGACTGAATAGTCCCAGCACTTCAGTTCTTGCATTTCTTACAAGCAGTTGCTCTTCTAGTTAAAATACTACAAACACAGTGGGGAGGAACAGAACTCAAGAAACACAGATGTGCCTCTGATATGTTGGGCCTGGCCTTGTCTACCCAGCAGTGTGACAAATTAAAAATGGTGGCAGCGTAGAGCAGATTGTACTAAACAATGGAGGAACAATAAATGGTATTCTTTATTAGTGTCTGTCTGAATTTAGTAGGGGAGATCATGAGATAACAAACATGTTAAATTGCTTAAGATGAGTTTTTATACAAAACCTGGAAGACTGTCATGCTGCAGTTACAGTGTACCTTGGAATCCTCTGGTAATTTTTGGCATTTTTTGTATTTGTATGAGACTGGAATTGTGTTAGGTTTTTTATTGTTAGTGTGATCTCCTTCTTGTGTTTTTTTTTTTTTTTTTTTTTTTTTTTTTTTTTTTTTTTTTTTTTTTTTTTTTTTTTTTTTTTTTGTTTGTTTGTTTGTTTGTTTGTTTTTGTTTGGTGTTTGTTGTTGTTGTTGTTGTTTTTAATGTATAAATTAAAGAAACTTCCTGTTCAAAGTAGCTAAATTTCTGCATCATTATGCCAGTGGAGGGACTGTGTCAGAACTTTGATTTATAACTGCCATCTAATTTCTGACTGGAAGTTTATTTATGGTCACTTCATACCTACTTGCACATCAGCTATTTTTTTCTCTTATCTTATATAGTTCTTATCTGTCTCTAGAATTTACAGAATCATAGAAACATTTAGGTTGGAAAAGACCTCTGTGATCAAGTCCAACCTTTGACTGATCACCACCTTATCAACTAGGACCATGGTCCAGTTGTTTCTTGAACATCTCCAGGGATCGTGACTCCAACACCTACCTAGGCAGTTGTGTTTACATACTCTTTCTGTTAAGGAATTTCTACTGATGTCCAGCCTGAACCTCCCCTGGTGCAACTTGCAACCTCTTGTCCTGTCGCTGGTTGCGTTGAAGTAGAGGCTGACCCCCACCTGGCTACGGCCTCCTTTCAGGTCTTTGTAGAGAGTGATGAGGTCACCTCTGAGCCTCCTTTTCTCCAGGCTAAACACCCCCAGCTTCCTTCCTTCTTACAGGATTTGTGTTCCAGACCCTTCCCCAGCCTCTTTGCCCTTCTCTGGACACGCTCTAGCCCTTGAAAGTCTTTCTTATCATGAGGGGCCCAGAACTGCACACAGTACTCAAGGGGTGGCCTCACCAGTGCCAAGTACAGGGGAAGAATTTACCTCTCCTAATGTGTTCATAGAAAACAAGTTTGTCCTGGCTAAGCATTATGTTAGGCTGGATAAACCAGTATATCTTAGCTTCCTTACATAAACCAGATTTTTCTATTCATCATTTTCAGTTTGGTTTGTTGGGGTTTTCACATCTTTTCAGTTCATGTTTCTTTACCACATTTTGTAGCATGGTATTCGGCATTCTTGGTAGAGTCTTATACACCTATTTTCACTTTTTGCTTCTGGAAATACTTTGTTTCTTGCATGCTAGGCCTACAAACAGTGTTTTCAAGTTTTCATAATGTTTGACTCAGATATAATATGATAAGGTAACTGCTCATATGTGTCCTTGATTTTATCAACAGCTTCCACATTATTGGAGAGTTTGTTTTTATTAGTCCATCTGTGTAAGGTCTTGCTGTTGTCTGTTGTTAAATTGCATGCCATTATCAATACCCACTTAGGGTCCTTCAGTTATTTTTCTATTATATTTCAATACTTTTCTGCATATATGATGCTACTTGGTGTTATTAGGAAATGTCATCAGCAAGGTTTTTGATATAAGTTTAATTATGGCAAATATCAAAGCTTTTAAAAATGCAAAAGCTTTGACCAAAGACTCATTTTTTTATGAACTCCATTAGTAACCTTCTGATCCAATAGCTTTCCATTCAGTGTAGACCACTGTTATCTCTGCCATCAACACACTTGGTTTCTTTTCCATCTTTTTTATCTTAACTGATAAAAAGTATCAAAAGTATCACGGTATCAAAAGTCCATACCTGTACAGCATAGTGTAAAAAGTCCATATAAACTTCCTGCATCTCCTTTATCTATAAAAATTAGCTGTCTTATCAAAGAAAGATGTCTAGTAAGTTTGGCACAATCTACCTCTGGTGAACCCATTTGATATCTTCTTTGATGATCATTTGTTTTCTTCTTTGTCTTTGAATTTTGCAAGAAAGAATAATTATTCTCAGTATCGTGCTGGCTTTTGATCAAATTCATAAACCTGACATATTCTTGATTGCTTTTTCTCCATTTAAATAAAGGCACTGGGCTTGGAATTTTTCTGCTTTTGAGTTCATAGATTTATTAAAAATCCTTTCTGCTGCATCTTTCATCTCCTGTGCCCATTCTTTCAGAACACTGGGATGAAGGTGATCCAAATACTGCATTATCAGCTTCCAGTTTCTGCTTTCAGCTGTGTAATTTTTTCTATATGTTAATGAGTTTGTGGAAGCTTTTTTTTTTAACCTTTGGATAGATATTCAAGCTGTGCTCACAGAACCACAGAATGTTTGAGATTGAAAGGGACCTCTGGAGGTCATCTGGTCTACCACTCTGCTCAAGTAGAGTCATGTAGAATCAGTGGCCCAGGGCCATGTCCAGATGGCTTTTTAGTGTCTTCAAGGACGGAGACATCTCTCAATCTCTCTGGGCAACCAGTGCCAATAAATACTCAATCACTCTCACACCAAAAAAATTTCTTGATGTTCAAAGGAAACCTCATGTGTTTCACTTTGTGCCCATTGCCCTTGGTTCTGTTACTGGGCACCACTGAAAAGTGCCCATTTCTCTCCTCTTTGCACTCTTTCTTTGGCTATGAGACCCACCCTGAGGTTTCTTCAGGCTTACCAGTCCCATCTCTCTCAGCCTGTCATGTGTGAGATGCTCCTTCCTTCAGTTTCACCCAGACCATTGTTGAGATCCCAGAAAGTGATCAGAGCATTGGTAGGGGGGTTGTAGGTGACTTTTGTTGTTTTCTGTTTTAATTCTGTGTATTCAGAAGAAAGTTACTCAGACTGCACAAATATATGACTCACACACAATATCAAACTGCCACCACCTTAGATTTTTAAAGGCTTTTGCATATGCAAAGTGTTTGAAATACAAGGCTTTACATGTAGAATTATGTGCATATAGAATTGTGTAATACTGAATTAATTTCATTGGCATAAAATATCCATTTAAAAATTTTTAATTAGTAAATAAATATTTTCTCACTTGAGACATAGTTTTAAATCATTCATGAGTCTTGTGCCTTTCCTACAACCAGTTGTGTTCATATTATTTACTTAATATTGCTATTCATTAGCTAGTTCAGTACTAGTAGAAATACGTGTTCAAGAATAGCTGGCTGTGTGTCATGATGGTTGTATCACTGTGGAATCTAATGTTTTATTCTAGATCTAGAGGATCTGATCATTACTGTAACTCCAGACTTTTAAATTTGGGATTGTTTGGCCCAGTGGAAAACCCAGACTGAACAATACCACATAAATTGTGTATGTGTTCTTTCATGACTTCAGATTCTCTTTTGAGCAAGTGGGATAATAATACCAAGTTAACAAAATGAGGCTTTCCTTGGTCACCTGTCCACATCAAATTGCAGAATCTATGCTAATCTATATTTACAAAGAAAACAAGCTGGGTTTGAACACAAGGAGCATCAAAACCTCAGGTCCAAATTCAGAAGTTTGTATCTGTGTAAAATATTGAACATAGCTCTACTGAACCCACAAACTCAGAGCAAAGAGTATCAGGTTACTCTTATGTGACAACCAGCCTTTGTTCAAGCAGTCTTCCCATCACTGGAGCAAAATATGCATAGAAATGGAGTTACCCTTCCCAGAGTTTGAAGAGACACATTCTGTGCTCTTTGTCTTCTTGCAGTAGTGGAAGAAGCTAATGTGAGAATTGAGTCCTGAAAATAGTGGGGAAGTGGTTTCCAAGGATTGTGCCATTCTAAGAGAAAGGAAGTACCAGGGCCCAGCAGAGCTGGCAGCTACGTGACACTGGGTCAGGCCTGTGTGGGGAGCAGGTAGGAATTGTGGAGTCTGCTTGGAAGGGATGTGGCACAAAAGGGAAGTACTGGGTAAATCTTAATGCATTCCAATGTCAGGTTCAGAAAGACAGCTCTCGCTTATTTCGGCATCAAACCAAGATGCTGCTTGGTGCTGAGGGGCACGGAGGATGCCTGCATATAATGTTCTGATCCACAGATTTCTGTAAGATTTGAAAGAGATTCTAGGAAGAAGCACCACCGTTTCCCAGCATGATACACAGTATACAGAACAGCCTTTAGCTGATGTGTTCTCTACATGCCTACAATAGTAAAACATGTCTAAAATATGGTATTTCTTAGAATATTGGTGCATCACTAAATGTTCAAATCCTTATCTGAACCCTTGTAAACCATATGTTTAAAAGGTTGAGCCTAAATATGGGGGGTTTTGCCTAAATAAACTGTTCTAAAATAATTTTGTTTAAAAAATTAAACAAAACCAAATGAAGACCCAGGAATCTAACCTCAGAAACTTCTTGTTGTGATGAGAATTTTAAGTCACTTTCATTCAAAAACCTGAAAACTTTAAGACTTGCAAAATAATGTGATTTTTGTCAAGCATCAGACTTGTAACGTTGTATTCTGAAAAACAATGTCTCAAACACACATTAGGAAAAAGAAGCTGAAAAGCTGCTTTCACACACCTTCAACAGTACTGTCAGTAATGCTCCACTAGCAGGATTTTTCTCACTGAATATTGGGTGGACTAAAGATGTAGTACTCTTTATTTTTCACATATGCATGAAATAAAGCCAGTTATAAATACACAGCTCTGTCAAAGCCACAGTTCCCTTGTCATTCTAATGAGCTAGTTTTGGGAGTCTGCTTTGTCTGCCTGAAGTGTGGGCTATTGGCAGAAGAGGTGTTTGGGCGTCACTCCTCTTTTGCAGTTTATTCCCATCCTCTTCCTTATGCTGGTACCTGGATTTGTGGGTGATGCTGCACAATGGCTCAGGAGACTGATTAGATTAAATTAACTTGGCTAAGAATGTAAAAATAAAAAAAATCCATCTTAGTTTTTTTCTATCATATTATTTCCTTGTTCCTTCTCACCACTTGGCTGCATAAATACTGCCGTCGGTGTTCTAAAATAGTACTGCAGCTTTCAGCTGCGCCCACTGTTAATGGCAGATTAAATTGACCATGCGAATGCAGCCTGGGGAGCTGGCTCTGCTGAAGATTGCAGTGTACTGTACAGGCACTTGGACTGGTGACGGATGGACTGTTTCAGATATTTTGCTTCTCAGCGGTTCGCTAAGTTGAAGGAGAGGACAGACTTTGCTCCTTTTCACCACATGACTGGGAGCAGGTGATACTAGAGAGAAAATAAAATAAACTGCAAGCTTAAAACTATGTGAAGGAGAGTCTGGTTGTTGTAGAGCCCAAGTCAACTCATCAAGCATTTCTGGATATCAGAACAGATAGATAAAAGTATTATATGGACCATATAGTGTGTAAATCTATATTGCTGTTACTATTTTTAATAGAAATTTTCAAGATTTTCTAAGAAATTCTAAGAAAGTACAAGATGATTCAGAGTAAATTTTGAGGTCTGTTTTTTAATCCTCCTCTATTAATTGCTCTGGAGTAATTTACAGAGGATTAATACTGCGGTACTTCTCTTAAAACTTCAAGTCATGAATCAACTTCCTTGACACTGGAATAGAAAGAATTGCTCAGTATAGTTTTCTTTTAATTTCATAATGTGACTACCTTTTGTTCCTTGAATGCCTTTCTCTTCAGTAAAGATGCTTGCACAGTGTGTTGTCATTAGGAGTAAGAATTGACATGATCCATAATAGACAAGTTGATTATTTGGAGCTAAAGTTTAAAAGAGGTTTCAAAAATGTATCAGAAATATTTCACTAGTTTACCAGTCAGATTCATTAATTTAATTAACTGAGTTTTGAATGTAAATGAAGGAGTAAATCTGTGAGTTGGTGACTGGTATAAAGCAAACCAGCCTTGCTGTATCATCAGTCTAGTCTGATAACTAGCATGATGAGTGACTTCCCACCCAAAACTCCAGGTACAGAGTCGGCTGGCTTGTTACCTTGTCCTTCAAGGAAAGTAACGTTTACTGCTTTTACTTGCAGTTTTTCCAGTATTTTTCATCTCTGTCAGAAAGGAATTGGTCAGCTTTTCACCTTCATTTGCAGGTCCACTTTTGAGTGGATAAACAGTGCAGAGCTCTCAGTGAATTTCAGTGCTTTGTCTAGTATGCAGTAATTTTTTCTAATGCTTTTCCATGATGGCAGTAATGTGCAACCACCTGCTGTACAATGCAAAGAAAAGAGCATTCCTATGTCAGAGCTATAGTGAGACAGAAATATACACAGGCTGTAAAACTTCCCAAACTCTTGAGGGCACATGAATCCATGGAAAATTGGTACATATAGAATCACAGAATATACTGAGTTGGGAGGGACCCAATGGGTCATCAAGCCCTACTCCAGGCCCCTGCAGAACACCCCAATAATCACATCACATTCCTGAGAGTATTTTCCAAATGCGTCAGGAACTCAGACAGGCCCGATGCCATGGCCACTTTCTTGAGGAGCCTCCTCCAGTACTCAGCCGCTCCTGAGGTGAAAAATTCTCTCCTGATATCCAACCTAAACCTCCCCTGACCCAGCCCTAGCTACACCCCCCATGCTAAGTCCTGCCACTGGCCGAGATATTGTGCATCAAAAAATATCTGGGAACAGTAATAGATTAATGACTTTAAAGTAGTTCTCAGAGCGTACTTGTAAATCAGGTGATACAGTAGTGCTGGAGAAACCAAGGTCTGTGCGGCTATGGCAGTGAAAGCAGAATAGGAAATCTAAATGACTCTTTGGCTGCCTTGAAGTCATTGTCTAATATTAGCCCTGTCAGCAGCGCCTGGCTCTTTGTCAGTCAGCACTCAGGAGGAGGTGGTTACCAGCCAGGAGAATATGACCAAGGCTTTTAAATACTGTTGCTTGGAAAGTCTTACTAATGGCTGAATATGAGATCAATGTGCAATAATTCTTTCAAGCAGCATCTTTTTAAAAGCCTTTAGCAATCTGTCATCCTTGTCTCCCTCCTCCCAGTTAGAAAGCCACATTAGTCAGGAGAAATTGCATGATCCTGGGAAGTTTCAAACTGCATCCGCTGATGCTGTGAGGAAAATGCCACTGTGCAGGGACACAGATGCAGTTACACTGACAGCTTCTTCTCATCCTNTAGTAAAGAACATGGATGAGAGAAGCCCCTGTCTTTATTGGAGAAATGTTGAGTCATTTACTTCATGATGCATCAGCAAAAATAATTGGGTGTGGTTTTGATTTTTGGGTGCTATTGTAACAAAGCTACGAAAGCTAACAGTCTTAATCTGATATGTACCTGCAAAGGTTTTTCTCAGAACACGTACAAAATGCTTCAAATATTGAAGTGCGATATGTGTGCTTGTAAGGCTGTAATAGATCTAAGTATCTGCGTATTTATGTATGAAAAGCAAACTCTTTGCTGAGGCTAGGGAATTCTCTACTAATACAGCCTTTCCATCACATAGTAGTAGGCAATATTATGTTTGATTATCTTTTAGAGTTTGCCTTGATATTGATTTTTTTAAATTTTATTTTTACTGTCTTATAATTGCAAAGACAATGCTTAATCTTCAGTTTAGATGATGATTTTTCCTAACCCAAGTCATTGTTTTATTAAAATAAGCATTAGGGAAGTGTTTAAGACTCACAGTAATTTAGTGGACTGTTCTTTAATCCTGCAAAAAATATCTTGGGTTTAGAATGAGTCTCAACCACTTTCAGCAATGAAAAAAGAAGAATTGTAATTAAATACATGTATGTGAGTGAAATAATTTTTAGCAGCATGGATCTAAAATATATATGCTCATGGAGTTGTGAATGAGGAGGAAAGGATTTTCTTTCCTGATTCTCTT
>VYZR01008179.1:33430-43580 GCA_013400675.1 Oxylabes madagascariensis
TAGTCTTGAAAAAAAAAAACAGAGGAAATTCTGTGCAACAGAATTTAGTTCCATCAAACCTTGCTCAGAAATGTTCCCCTTTTGTTTGCTGTCACAGTGAAAAATAACTGTCCAGATAGGAGGGAATTAAATTGTCACTTCAAATATCATTGGTCTATGGGCATAGAAGTTCAGTCTCCACTGCACTGGCAGGTTGGGAAAAAGAAAAGGAATACTCAGAGCTAAAGAGAATTTATTCAAGCAAAAGCCCCTGAGATGAGACACAGTTTTGCTATGGTTTCTGCAATGTGTTTCCTTCAGTATGCCATTTCCTGGTGGGTGCATGTTCCCTCCTTTTTAGTGATTTGAAAGCTGTATAAATGTAGGAAATGGGAAAATTTGTATGAGTTTAGAAACTGGAAAAAATAAACATGAGAAAGAGTAAAATAAAAAAAAATAAAATTTTGCCATCAGCTCTACATAATCTGATCAAACACTTTTTAATTTTGTCTCTTCACACAGAATAAAAAGGGCAAGGTAGGTACCTGCACAATGTGCTACGTGCCAGCAAGGCAAAGAGCATGTGTAATGCATGAGCAGGGGCAGAGTTCCTTGGTATTATCATTTCCTCAGTGTCTGGACACTGACCTAGTTAATGAAGGGTGCTGGATACGAGGCCATTTGCATGCAGCAAAGATTTTGTCTTCCTACATTAGATTCTAATAAAATAGCATTAGCATCATATAGCCCTCTCACTCAAAGGGATGGCGAAAGGGTAACACACTATTCAGCTTTATCAGCTCAGTCCTTTGGGTTGCTCAGACTGTTCTTCCTTCCTGCCCCCTTCACAGGCAACCTGTCACCCCTTGCTAGTGAAAAGCACCTCTTCTCCAGACATGTGTCCTCACATGTGCTTTCCATCGCCTTTTCCATCGCTTTCCAGCAGCAGCCACTCCCCTTTCCTGAAGTTTCGGCTCACCAAAGTCCAGGGTTCTATTTTTGATTCAACACAACATATTTTGGACCTCGAAAATGTAATCAGATATTTTAATCCCAAAACAGGCTGATTGTAATTAATACTCTAGAGTAATACATTCACATCATGCAGCAGTTTTTTCCTTGTTTAAATGTTCCAAACCAGAACAATGGCACATGGCTGCTTACAGCTGAGTGCTTCAAGAATCAATACAGAGAAAGAACATAAATAACAAACTCCTACACAAATAACTCCTTTTCTGTGTACAATTCACATATTGTTTGTTTTCAGTGCTGCTGTCCTTCATTGAGAGGCAAGCATATCAGTTTAAGATGAGAATCTGGGAGGCTTATTTTGCTTAAAAACAGGGGGAGAACCCCACAAAAACAAACAAAAACCCCAACTAAAACACCAAAACCAAAACAAAACCACACAAAGAAACCCCAAACAAAAACAACAACAAACCAAACATGTTCAATTATTGTCTTTCTAACAAGGAAATCTAGAATCCAGAAATTGCACTATTTTGCAAAAAGATTTTTGCAGCTTTTTTTAGCATGAGAAGAGCAGTAACTGCATAAATTTTTCTATCTTTTTTTTTTATCCTTTCTTTTCTTTCATTCCAAGAAATGGCTTCTCTTGTCATGCTTTCAAGAGCAGGAGTTGTTGCTGCATGCACTTTCCATGGAATGCTTGTGACCAAATATTTCCTTTCCACTAGCTCTCTTGTAATTTCCATTTCTCTTTTGCTCTCCTCTTCTTCTAGCCTATCATCTTCGTTTCTGACAGAGCAAACAGCAATAAGGAGCTGACAGCAGATGAAAATGCTGGCAAAGATGGTGAAAAAACCCAAGCAGATGAGAAAAAGGTTTCTGCAGCAAGTGGCTGAGGGCGAAATAGGGTTTGGTCTGGCTAGCACTGAAGAGTGGCTGGGGACAGCACAGGAATGGGGCAAAGAGGTGTCCTGAGATACTATGCAGCTTCTCATCAAATCTTAACATGACTCACATCTGGTTTGTGTGGATCTAATGGGCATGAGCACAGAGAGACTGTCCCTGTCCCTTCAGTTATTTAACAACTCTGCAGGAGGATTTAGTTGCTTGAAAACATCTCCTGGTTGCTCTCTCATACAAGAATCCCAATTGTGAGAGATTCTTTCCCCACATTCAACTCACACCTGCTCGGGCCCCTGAGGCAGTATTGCTTTACAGAGGGCACATGCACAAACTGCACCCGAGGGGCTGCAGAAGCTCCTGGCAATGACCACAGCCTCTCCTGTTACAAAGTACACACCTCTATCCTAGTCCCTGTTGACCAGAGGATAAAGGACAGGTAAGCCCAGGAGCTCCAGCACTGCCCCCTCTTTTTCCTCACCACCAGAGAGAAGGAAACCAGAATAGCAAATTCAGAGTTTCTGCCTGCAAGTAGGTGAGACATCATATCTAACAGCCAGATCCCACATCCAGGCTTGTGACATCGGGAGGCATGGCTGGAGCATCTGCTTACAGGGAGAGTGCTGTTCTGCTGCATAACTGCCAGAGCATGCAGATGGCAAAATGGGAACCAACCTAAACTTTCCTCTGCATTAAGACAAAGGAAAACAAGACCTAAGCCAAGAAATTCACTTTGTTACCTATAATTTTCATTTTCCTTTTCACTATCAGCTTCAGAGTTCAGTTGCACTTTCCAGGTGTCTGAGAAAGCTTCATGTTCCTCATTTTCCTCTGTCTCATATGTTATTTGTCTTCAGCAAGGGGCCCCCTACATCATAAAGAGTTCTTACATGGTCATTTATAGCCTACAGGGCAGCTGTGAGGCAGATAGTGTCCCTGCCCATAGCAGGTGGGCTTGAACAGGATAATCATTAAGGTCCCTTCCAACCAAAATCATTCTTTGATTCTCTGATAGGCATATCTTCTGCTCCAATCTTCTCTTTTACAGTATTTTGGAACAAAAAATTAGAAGATAACTGCCAGTGGAAGTAATTATTTAGGCTCCTTCAAATAGAAGATAGAGCAATGGTATGAATAAATAAAATGAAATACTTGGCAGTTTTAACGAACAGAATTAACGAAAACATGGGTAAAGGAGTGGGAGGACAGCCCATTCCAAAGACCTCCAGATTCACGAAGATGATCCCTCACACAAGGGCAAGTGAGCCATCCAGGCCCTTTCTCTTCTCCACTGGGCTCAGGATGTGTCTCTTCTTTGCTTGTCTCTTTTCAGCGTTCTTCAACAAAAGCTCGTGAGGAGAGTGAAGAGCAGAAACAGTTCAGGAATATTTTCCGACAGATTGCAGGGGATGTGAGTATGCAATCGATCCCTGTCTCTGCCATCAAAGCAGCCTGGTCACAACAGCTCCTAAATCAACTAATCCATGGATTCAAAACACTGTATTAAAATTTCCTTTGCATTTCTGCCATCAAATTCTCTTTGCAATTTTGACATAAGTAAAATCAAATAAAAACTCCATTAAGTATACAGCTACCCTCACATGTACGTATAAGCTATTCCCACTGTGTCTGAGGGAGTCTTATTTAAAGTCAGCCTTTTTCTTCTATCTCTCCTACAAGATGCTGTTTTGCACAGCAAGTATAAACAAGTTAGAAATGCAATGCCCTTTGGTATATGCTTAACAAGGGAAGTAAAAGGTAGAAACAGATCAAAGAAGTGCATAAATCAGATGGCTGCAAATGGGATAGAGGAGTTTTCTGATTTTGCTATTTGACTTATACACTGGCTTTAAATTATGGGTCATTCTTCTAGTTGTAGTTTAATGAGTACCATTATATGGTAACTTCAAATTTAGCTTGTACTGCAGCCTCAAGAAAGAGCTGGACTAATGTTTACACGAAGTGGAATGCCCTCTGTTTTGAAATATGTATATGTTTTATTGAAAAGTGACCAAAGACTTCAGACTTTTAGCATGTCCATCCATAAAATTATGTTTCATATAGAACATTGTAACCAATGATATTCTCACCACATTTCCTTCAGGACATGGAGATCAATGCTGAGGAACTTAGGAATGTTCTCAATAATGTCGTAAAAAAACGTGAGTTTGAGCATGTTTTTACTAACTCTGGACAAAGAAATCTGTGACAGAGCATAGCTCCCCACCCTGAGTTGCACTATAAAATTATTGATATTTTCAAACTCAGAAACTTCCTAGTTACAGTCCATGGACATTGCATCTGAGACCTTAACAAGCTGAACTTTTCACAGAGAGGATCTGCACAGGTTGTTAGTACTGATAATCTAGAAATGAGCAGATGCGTTCATTGGAATTACCACACGGGACAATAATACAATTCTCGCAGTCTGCAAATGCCCTTTAAAAAAATTTCTACTGGAGAGGCAGACCTTTCTCCTTGTTTAAGCAAACTTTAACCTACAGACCCTGGACTTGGTTAGTAACCTAGAAGTTAGAGTTTTCCAGTTACAAGTTACAAGGCAAGAATAGTAAAGTAATATCTAATTCACAAACAATAACATTACTGAGAGTTTTCTCTACCACTCATTTCTTACTGGATGAAGGAAGTAGGTTTGGTTTTTACTTTGATTAGAGTTACATCTGAGAGGAAAATCACTTGCTGATTTGCATGATTTGTATTCACCTGGGATCATTTGTTTCAGATAAGGACCTAAGGTCAGAAGGGTTTGAATTGGAATCCTGCCGCAGCATGATTGCTTTAATGGACGTATCCTTTTCTGGTGAAATGGGAGTGCTTGAAACCACTCAAGTTCACTATTTCTCACCATCGCACACACGCACAACTTAATGGCAAAACAACAAATTGTACTCTGTAGTCAGACAAAAAAGCTCTCCTGGTTTGGCACATCTTAATTCCAGTCATCTCAACATTAGCATAATTGGCAGAAAAAAATATCCCCAAAAGGTAAGCTACAGAATAAATCAGTCAGTATGACACTCTTCTTCAGGTATCAGAGACTGGCCATGTTATGTACTAAAGCATGATTTTTTTGATTATTACATTTAAAACGAACTCAGCATAACTATAGTTCTTGCCAATAAACTTAGTATATTTATCTCTTTAAGTTTACAATGTATCACATATTCTACTGTGTGCTCAGCTTGCAATGCAGGCAGAATTTGTCTGGAGCAAGTGCAGTAAATCACACTATAAGATGACACATGGTTACCTCTGCCACAGCCACCCTCAGTTTTCTAGTTTGACATAACACAACTTTGAGAGAATGTAAGTGCGTTCAAATATAACCAAAACAAAAATGTAACTACAATGCACAGCCATAATGGTTGAAGCCTAAAGCACATTTTTGAAAAGAGCTTTAGTCAAAGTTTTGTTTATTTCTCAATTCATTTTAAGAAAGGCAGAAAGATCTTCATTCCAGAACAAAGCTCAGTTTTCTTAAAAAGCATTGGATGAACTTCACATTTGGAGATATTTCAGAAGAGCCCACTAAAAACATCCTACTCATGCACTTTTAGAATAATTCCAGAGGCAAAGCTGTCTCCTGTACCAGAAGTTTGCTTCTATGCAAAGTACAAGTAGTACTTCACACTCCTGAAGCACTATGCTTTGCACAATAATCAAAATGTTTACAAATATTTTAATGCACAGCTGAGTCAGCACTTAATGCTGAGGAGATTCCCAACCCAGTTTCACATTCATCCCTTCTCTTCAATAGTTGCAGACTTAATTAATTTTATCCTAAAAATATTGTGTATTTTTTACCTGAATGTTTGCATCACAGACAGATGGCTCAGGGAAGATAAACTTTGATGAATTTCGACATCTCTGGGACAAGATTAAAAGCTGGCAGGTATTGCTGATATCTTCACAACTTCTGCAGTGCAAATGTCCTACAGGAAAACCAGAACTCTTCACATACACTCCATCAAATGGAAAGACTAAAAAATAATTATGAATTAGCCTCAAAAGTGAAAAGTAATGTCTCTCCTCATCCTACTTTGCCTAAGCAAATAGCCTGAATCTCTCATATAGAGCCTTCCCCCATGCAAATAGCACAGAGGCATACAAATTGAAGGAGAATGATGGGAACTAGAATCAGGCGTCAAGAACAGCTTAATTAGGGCAATCAAGAGGGAGGGTTACCAGCATAAACTCAAGTCAAACAAGGAGAGTCTCAAGGGGAGAGCTTTTTCGCTTCCCAGGGATTGGATCTAAATTATTTGCAACTTTGCAACTGAGAAGAACTCAGTGCCAACAACCCAGACTGCCCAGTAGTGGCAATATAAGGCACGTGGCAAAGGCTCCAGGTGTCTGAGGCACACATCCCATATCTACTCAGTGGGTGCATTCAAGAGAAGCACAAGTTTTTATTACTGTTTTCTGTGGTTTTTTCTTTTTCCAGAAAATTTTCAAGCGTTATGACACGGATCATTCAGGAACCATTAACAGCTACGAGATGCGTAACGCGGTCAATGATGCAGGTACTTTCCCCAGTGCAGTGTCCAACAGCTAAAGAAACTTTGGTTTGTTTGGGTGCATCACAGGGTGACATCACTGAACACAGTGCTGCCATTTAAAGACAGATCCTAGAGAAAGTATAAATTTCTTTTCCCCTGACTGAGCTTCTCAAATATCCAGTTGGCAAGCCTTGTATGTCTTGCCAGTCAAATAGATCTCTTCAGCTCCTCTTTAATGCAATTAGTGATGCTTTGCTGTCTTAAGGATGTCCTACTCAGGGTCCTGCTATTCAGGGAGACCAGGGAGTGCTGAAGACATTTACTCCCATTTAAGCTGTGGATTCTGTACACTTGTGTAAGTAACAAACAAAGAACAGTGGAAAACCTTCAACCTAAGTGTATAGGCACTGGAACCGGGATGGAGCAGGTCCATGTCCATTGTCCAAGTTTGCAATTGTGTGGACATTCTTTGAGTCATGTCAATGTTTCTTCAGACCTGAGCCACCTTCAGACCTGGGTTCAGTCTCTTCTACCCGCACAAGAAGAAAGTATTTTTGCAAAACTTGCAGTTAATGAAATTCATTCTGAAAAGGGAGACTTTGGACTTTCCTTGCTTGTCTCAGACACATCAGTGTGCTTCTTCCTGTGGTGAGCAGGCCTCCCCCCAAAATGTACCAGGTCTCTAAGGGAGCGAGATGACCTCTTTGATCAGAAAATCTGTAGTATCACTATAAACCTAGATGGGATGATTTCAGTGACACTTTGTTTTCAGTACTGTTTTGGCATATCAAGGAACAGAAACAAATGGCTACCTTGTACTTTTACAATAACCTTCAGTGATTCTGTAATACTTTGCTAAAGATAGAAGGACACCTGAATTTGGACTCCTGCTAAGGTAGAAATATGGTAATTTTTATTTTCCGGGTTTCTGTTCTCACCAGGGAAGTTGTCACTGTAAAAAGAGAAAATATTTAAATACCTCATGCCCTGACTTCAGAACTAAGAACATGTCAGAGTCTTACAGCACATAAGCTGTGCATGACCTTGCATTCAGCCAACAGACAGCCGTACCTGAACTGTGCCAGACACTTTCAAGGCACAGACTGCAGCATTCAGAGCCAAAGTTCAGTCCCACCACACCAAGGAGTTGCCTCCTTGTCTATTTTCCGACCACTGTTTAATGGTGTTTTACAGCAACTTCCTCCTGCACTTGTGTCCCCCAGTTTTAGCTGATTTGCTCTCAGCAGGCCGAGCTGAGCCATCAGGCCCTCTGGGGCTGCAGCTCTCCTCCTCACACTTACAGCCTGAGGTAACTTACGTGCTAAGGGCCCTCTCAAACCATAACTTCAAAACTCCTGGTTTAGGAAGGCAGCTGGACACAGTGAAGCTCCTTATACCTTTACTTCATTTTGTTTAGCATTTGCAGCAGGACCTTCCCACAGGACCTTCCAGCCTGAGCCTCATGAAAATTGTCGCAGTGCCTGTGGCCGAACCCCTCGTGGAGCAGCGCTTTCCCCGCCCGAGGCCCAGCTGTGCCCCGTTTTTGCTTCTCTGCAGGGTTTCGGCTGAACAACCAGCTCTACGACATCATCACCATGCGCTACGCCGACAAGAACATGAACATGAACTTTGACAGCTTCATCTGCTGCTTCGTGCGCCTGGACGCCATGTTCCGTGAGTGGCTGCCCCGGTTTCACGGCACTGCCTCCCTCCTGCCCCCAAACACAGCCGTGGGCCCACGGGATGGCTTGGGTTGAAAAGGACCTTAAGGATGACCTGGTGCCAACCCCGCTGCTGTGGGCAGGGACACCTTGCACTGCACCAGATTGCTCAGAGCCCCATCATATTCACAGCAAAGTTTGTTCACAGCACTACTGCTTATGTAGGGTATTAAAGATATGTGCTTAGGGAATCTATGACACATTGTCTCATAAAAGCACAAAAGAAACCACTGTGTTTCTCCTTGAATGAACTAATGAAAAATGCAGCAGAAACACTTGCTGACCCCACAAGTAAAGACCTGAACAAGTTGGCATTTCACAACAGGAGCACCATTTGATTTCCTGTCTGGGAATCATCTTTACTCACACGGTAATCTACTCCCTGTATTTTTGTTTTCTGACTTTAGGGGCATTCCACGCCTTTGACAAAGATGGAGATGGCATCATTAAGCTCAATGTCCTAGAGGTAAACTGCTTTATGAGAGTATGTCTAACACAATGTCACAATACTAAATTTTAATTATATTAATCATTAACCATTTTCAAGGGAGAACTCTATGAATAGAGTTCATCTGAAATTGTCACCCAGTTGGTAAGAAACCCCAAAACCTCCTAAAATTTTGCTACCAATTTTACACAGAAAACATCCATGATCTGCCAGCAACAGCTGCTCTGTAAGACTCCAGTGGGTGCTGAAGGGCACAGGTGCAGCCTCTTGATATCATCTTTTAAGTGCATAAAAAAACTTTTGAGGTTTTTTTTTAATGAGGCAATTTAGGTCAAACATAGTGATATTGTATTAAATGATAATGGGGCTTAGAATAGTTCTTTTCCTTTGAATCTTATTAAGAACTAGAAAGTTTCAACTTCAAAGCATGTCCTCTGTTAGAGACTGCTAAAAACACCCTTCACGTTTTGCAAGGGAAGGAGAAATAGGAGCAAGAGACTCAAGAAAATTCCCCATGCCACTCTACTTCATGCTAAGTGACAGCAAGCAGCTGCCTTCCAGCTAGAGATAAAGGTGTCTTCACACAATTTGTGGGAGGGCACCAACAACTCTTCCATCCTTTAACTGTTTCAGTGGCTGCAGCTCACGCTGTATGCATAACACTGGAGCCAGCAGCCACCTTCATCAAGAACACACTGAAGACTTCCAAGGAGCTAGCACCGTTCATCCCAAGAGCAAACAGGAGCACTTCCTCATTATGTCATTCACTCCCCAAGATGGACAGCACATGGGAAGAAGTCCTTGGAAAAAGAGACAACCATACTCTACTGGACAGGACAATGCACATATTTTGTAACTACTTTTATAGCATCCTGACATTTTTCCTTTGGACACCAAGGATTAATTTATTGATGACTGAATTAAGCTTTCTCTGCATGGTGAAGACATCAAGAATACATAATTGTTCTGCTTCTGCTGACAGCTGAAAAAGGTTCTTCCCTCAAGTCAGGTGAAACTGGGACTGTATCTAACTGTGAAAGTCAAAGGTGTTTATTGCCACCTTGGTCATTAACTCTTTGTCCTGCTCTTGGCATTATCCTTTCATCTCTTTGTAATGTTTACTGAATATTTCACGAGATTGTGCTAATTACATTAATAGTATGCAACCCAATGACTCAGTTACAGATTTGACTGCGCAGGGTGGAGCTCTGCTATGTAGAAATGGGAGAGTAGGGCATGACAGACTGCAATACCAGAGTACAGCTTGATCTAATGCCTCAGCAGAAGTATCAGAACTGAGCAATTGGCTCTCATTTTAGTACCCATCCTAATTACAAATGTGGACATTATAAGTGTTTTTCATTGTAACTGCATTCCCCATAACATTGAGAAACTTAGTTGCTATTTTAGGCAGAAAACCTCTTATATATACAAATTTATATGTCTACACACATGTATTTCCCTCACCCCTGGTCCTATTTCCTGACAATACCATGCATTTCTTTAGTGCAAGAGGTGACTTGCAGCAGAATCAGATACTATGTCAGCACGACCACTTTGGGAATATTATTCCAATGGGCAAGTACAATTAGTTTAATGGAACTGAAAATAAA
>VYZR01008181.1:0-12617 GCA_013400675.1 Oxylabes madagascariensis
CCAGCGAAGAATACACCTGTCCATACCAGGAGCAGCCAGTTCCTTCAAGGGAATGCTCTGGGAAATGGTATCAAAGGCTCTAATAAAGTTGAAGTAGACAACAGCCACGGGCCCATAGACTCATGTGGTGTAAACGCCATGTAAGTGAGGTTTGCCCTCCATTGAACAGCATTGTGCTACCAGGATGTAAACCCTGGAAGGGAACCCTGCTGCAAATCAGGGAGGGCCCTAAGGTATCTTCTGGTTCATGAGGGGAAGAGGAGCATTTGCTTCATTTAAGCTTAACAGGTAGTAGAGATGGTGAAATAAATTGTGAGGACAAGTTTATGTTTTATGTGCTGATATTCAAGTATTTGAGTAAAGAGCCTTAATGTGGTTTGTTTGTTTGGTAGCAAGTCTTTCTTTTCAGCCAATCTCCACAAAAACATAAATTACCCATTAGGATGTTTGGCCGTTTTGACTAAATCATGTTCAGCAGTTGCTGACCCTTACTTATTTTGGGGTCACCTGGCTCGAGAGCATCTCTTGGAGATCTCCTGGGCATATCCAAACTGGTCTGGGCCAAGCTGCACAAATTCTACACCACAGGGCTAAAGTCCCCACATGGAATGTCACAGCCTTTCTATCACCTCCTGCACCTCTGACATCTCAGGAGGGGATTGAATCACCCCAGGATGAGCTGAGGGACCCAGCACGACCTTCAGCAGCCAAGCAGCTCCACAGCTGCTAGAGAGGACACAGCTGCCTTGAGGGCTGCCAGCGTGGACAGTCAACAAAATTAAGCTGATTTCAGCAAGTGTTCAAATTCCGCCCCCCAGGCAGCATGATATACCAGGAGCTCCTATTTACAACTGTTCTGCTGTCATTTGTAAGGCATCACAGAGTGTCTGAGAGCTGAGGATAGATAAATTTACCATCTGCCTCCCTCTAGTGATTGCACTGCTGAATAAAGAGAAAGTGAGAATCACACTGGGCTAACATTCATAATTCTCTTATGCACCAAAAAAGCAAGTGGGAAGGGCTAAAGTAGGATGCGGAATTAGGATTTTGCTCATCACCTCACTAAATAGAAACAACTAGGGTCCAAAACAACGGGTGACAGCTAAAAGCTGCTTCCAAAACAAAATTTTTTTTTATCAAAGACAAGACTATTTTTTAGGAAAAATGGTAACATCACTGGCAATGCTTTTGGGGTTTTTTTTATAGGTTTCAAAAGCTGTGTTGTTCTTTAGAGCTTAGCAACGTGCCCAGTGAAATTCCAGGGACAGATGCAGGGTGCTCCATCCCTCCGAGCACTGGTGAGGGCTCAGCTTGCAGGGGCTGCTCTATTATTTATATGTACATGATGTAGAACGAGATCCCTGTATTCAGTGACCAGAGATAAGCATCAGTTTAAGTCCCATTTCCTTGTGTCACTCATTAAATCCCATTTCCTTGTGTCACTCCTCAGCCAGACTGATTTCAGGTCTGTTGGGGCTGAAGATGCAATTATGCTCTCAGATACAATTAAAGGTAAGGGATTTCTCAGGAGCTGATGTTTTCTTTAAATAGGGAGCTGGCTTTCCTTGATCACCAGTTGCTCTTCCTTGATTCAGCTGCTAATCCTCTGGACTGTGCTCAGGGATGTTTTAAAGAAGTGATGCCATCACGCTCTGGTTTATCATGGGGAGTGTTTCACCCATGTTGATGGTGGACTGTAGTGCCATTAATATAACTGATATATAGTTTAAACTCTGCATTTTGTGGGATTTTTATAGACTAATAGCACAGATTGTTCACCTGTAAGATTTGTAAAATGACTAGTAGTGATTTTTCCCTGGGCTTTCAAGGCACCTCTTTCTTCTTTATCCCAACCTGGGTATCCTCAGGTGCTATTATTTAGCCTGAGTGAGAGAAGTTAGAGCCACTGGTACATCCACAAACAAGAGTTGCTGGTCCTGATCCACTTCTGACCTCCCACCTCACCTTGAAGGATGCTCCTGCTCCCCAGAGAAGCAAAACTGATTGCAACAACACTCACAGTCAGCTCCTCCTGCAGCTGGAAGGGAGAAATCTAGCTGAAAACCAGTATTGCTCAAATAAAATAAAATAAAACCCACTGAGAAGTTCAATACCCAAGCTGCAATATCTTGTTTAGTCCATGAAGGCATCTGTAGACCTGATTTAATGTTTTGGTTTTGGAAAATTCTTTTCCCAGGTGATTTTCTGTAAACAAAAGAAATGTTTTTGTAACTGTACCTATGTTTATCCATTCTTTCTCACAGGAGANAATCCTCTGAAATAGCAGCGGGGAGCCGCGTCCCAGCCCGTTC
Organism: Oxylabes madagascariensis; assembly: GCA_013400675.1. Taxonomy (NCBI): domain Eukaryota; kingdom Metazoa; phylum Chordata; class Aves; order Passeriformes; family Timaliidae; genus Oxylabes; species Oxylabes madagascariensis. The sequence goes on from VYZR01008181.1 coordinate 2,313, forward strand.
CTCCCTGCCCCCTTTTACAGCTAAAAATAATCAAGAGTGGCTCTCCGAAACAGGGAGACCAAAGCGATTGTACGGGCTGTGGAATCATGACTCACACCTTCACTCACACAAAAAACAAAAAACAGGGCTGTGTGTCCCACTGGAAAGTCACCTCTGACCCAGCGGGCACCTGGAGGAGGGGAGCTCCAGCATCCCCTCCCTCTGCCGTGACCCTGCGGTGCTGCTCTGCTGGTAGAAAATGAAAATAATGATGCAGCCAGGGTGACAGCGGCATTATCCTCCCTGCTTTTTGCAACTGAGCCCTCGGGAGGCAGCTGGGGTTGTTTATTCTGCTGCTAATTGCTGTTTTCAGCCACCACCGGCAGCGCAGGGGACTTGTGCAGGGTGGCCCGGGGTGACGGTGGTGCTGCTGGGGGAGTTTTCCATCCGAAGATGCTCAGGTAGCTCCCCATGCTCAGGGGGTTCCATCCTCTCTGGGGCACATCTGCATCTTTTCCCATCTGAGAAGGACACAGCCTCGTGGCTCTGTGTGGGCATTGCCATGGGAAAAGCAGCAGTGCGCCTTCAGCACTTTCCCTGCCAAAAAAAAATTTAGTTATATTGCACCCTTCTGCCCCAAAGCAGCCTGAAAAAAAGACCTGGGAAAAAAAGCAACAAAATAAATAAAATAGATGCCACAAAGGCTGTGGGATTCCTAGATTGATGGGATTTACCCCCTGCCTGCTCAGGAATGAGGTGCTCAGGGGTGGCACAGATCCTGTCCTGATGCTGACACAGGTCCAGTGCAAGCTGCTCTTTGCCTGGGGTTGTCCCAGTCCCTGTCAGACCCTTTGCTGGGTCTGCAAAGATTGTCCCAGTCCCTGTCAGACCCTTGGCTGGGCCTGCAGAGGGACAGAGCCAGCACAGCTCTGGTGGGGCTGGGAGCCTGCCTGGTGCCACGGCAAATGTTTGGGATTTTCCCAAAGGCCCTGGATAGATCAGCACAGCCCTGGTCAGACAAGCTCCCTGGGATAACACTCCCCCCATCCCCTCAGCAAGGGCTGGCACACACACTTTGGGAAGGTGGGGGTGGGATCTCACTGCTTGGGATCTCAAAGCTTGGCCAGGTGTGTGCCCCAGGCTGGGGGCTGTGACTGGAGGCTGATGCTGGTGAGCTCTGCCTGGGATGTTCAGTGCTCCACATGCAGTCAGACAGGGACACTGAGCCAACTGAGTGCCAGGTGCACTCGGACCTGCCTTATCTGGGCTGATAAACCCCTCTGCCCCTCTCCTTTGGCCTCACCACAGCCTCCAGGTGGTGTAGCCTGGCAACTCCCAGCCTGGGGAAAGGTTTCAATTCCAGCTGGCTTCACTGGGCACCCACCAAACCCGGGACTGGAAGGTGCTGGAGGAAGGCAGCAGGGATTGCTGGGGTGTGAAAAGGAAAAAAAAAATACAAAGAAACAGGATGGCACTGCAGTCAGGAAGTGGTTTAAAAAACAGTACAGAAATTCAAATCGAGAACATGGCACCAGTTTTTCCTCTGGTGCTGTAAATTAATTACACGTGGTTCTGGAGCATGACGACGGCACCAAGCTACCACTTCCTGCTCTTGCTAAAGACTCTCACCCAGAGGAGGAGTGAAGGCAAACGCTGAAAATCCAACAAACAAATCATAAAAACGAGGACAAACCCCAGCTCTGAGAGGCTGCAGGAAGCGCTGCTCTGCATGCCCACGCCTCGAAGCTGCTGGGGGACCACAGCAGCAAAGGTGATAAAAGAAATGGATTCTTCTGCTTGCTCTGTGCAGGGAGCAAATGGCTCCAAATATTCAAAATCACCCACCCAGACATGAGCCCTGGTGCCTCCAGCTTCAGACAAAAGTCAGGAATTTTGCTGGAAGCCCCTTGGGGAATGGGTTTTGCTCAGAAGCAATCTGGTGCGTGTACAACAATGCCAGTGGCAAAGCCCTGCCTGATTTCAAGGCAGACGTGCGCTCAGCCTGCAAGGTCTAAATCCCAGCTGCTCTGTGCATGCCTGCAGGGAGGATGACTGGGCCTGTGCTGGCAGCTGCCATCACCCTCAGCATCAGCTCTTGGAGAGAGAACCAGGAACACATCCCAGTCCTCCCCCAGGGTGTTCCAATGACTGTGCCACAATCGTGAACACCCCCAAACAACAGACTGAATGAGCTGTCGAAGGGGAATTTCCTCCCCCTTCAGCCTGAACTCTCTTTTACTCCTGTTAATGACTTCACATGAAGGAATCCAGATGTTAGAAACAGCAGTCAGGCCAAAAAGCTGGCCCGTGTCAGTGTGTGACACTTCCCCTCTGTCCTGGCTGGCTGGGTTGGGAAGGAGCTTGGGAGCAAAAACCCAGCTGAGCAACAGCTTGCATGGGCTGAACAACTGCCAGCAGTCACAGCAACTCACCAGCCAGAGAGAAAAATCCCACCTGGAGTAAGCCACAATAATTGTTGGTTAAAAGAAAAATAGACTGAGCAAACATTGCAGCCCTTTGTGGCTCTGAAAATTAACGTCAATTTTTTTAATGAGGTAGTAAGAGGTGTGCTTGGAAAGGGGATTTGTAGAATAGTAACTTGGTCACCACTTCTTCGGGTCTCTGTCCAAAGCAATTGGGCTGTGAGTACCACTCACACTGAGCCAGGGAGGATCTCATGCCATAGAAAATTCTGCAGGTCCCAGTTCATCTAGTAGCACATTTATAGGGATTTTCAACCACTTGGTCTGTCTGCAATGGAACAGGACCTTAATATCCCCTGGTGGGTCTGGTTGGTGGCTCTCAGGCACCAGCACCCATCAAAAACCCTCCTGGGTTGGGGCATTTGTGCCCAGCTGGGCTGATTTTGAGATTTTGAGGTGTCCAGCCCTGATTTGGATGGAAAGGGTTCACCTGCTGCCACCCCTGCCCTGGCAGCCTGATGGCCATGGAGCACAGGGGCTGAGGCAGTCATTCTTTAAATGCAGAAGTAATTTGGCAGCTGGGCTTATGGCAAATGATCCTAATGAAAAGCAGCTGCCTCATGCCTGGAAATAGGATTGTCTATGCAGCATTTTGCCCTAATAGAGTAAAATCAGAAGATAGGAATTTTATATAGAAAAAAGCCTTGCAGTCTCAAATCTAAGCTCTTTTGCACCATTGCTTAGAGGGGGAGGGTTTAGGGACAGCCAAAAAAACCTCAGCACAGAGAAGTCAGGGTCCCTCAAACAGCTTTTATTACCTTTAGTGCTTCCAGCCACTCTGTAAAACCCTCTAGCAACAGACAGAATTTTTATCACACAAACCTCTCCAATCCCAACCTTCCCTTGCTCTCTCAGGCTGGTTTCTCTGCCAGGCCTTTGTTGGCCTCCCCAGGCTCTCACTGGTGGCTCAGCCCTAGCTGGGTTTGTGCTGTATGACCACAGAGGAACCCAGCTTAACCTTCCTTCTTGGAACCCTGGGCACTGCGAATTCCAGGCTTTCTGTGCTGACAGGCACAAGCAAACACTGCATTTGATCTGAGGCTGTGGAAAAAGCTTCCAAAATTCAGTGATAGCACTGGGATTGGGGGTGTGTGGTTTGAATAGAAGCTGTGATATCACAGGGTGGAAAACTTAGAGTTTAAGGGTTTAGGATATAGTAATATATATAAAGCAAGACAGAGGTTTTAGGGTGCAGGCTAAGTCCTTCTTTCTCACCTTCTTCTCTATGGGTCTGGGTGGTATTTTGTAATTGGATAGAAGAGTCCACATTGTGGACCACAGGTGGTTGGTTATTGGGTTAAAAGTAAAAATAATTTAGGTGTCATTTCATAATTGGACAGTTTATCCATAAAAGGCCTTGTAGAGAAAGAGATAGAGGCCATTTTTACCTTGCTAGCTAGAAATGCTGTAAAACTCACAGTTTGTGACACTGTAATGTAGGTAAGAATTAATAAAGATCTGAGTCCCAACATAAAATACTGTCTGGCGCATTTAATCCCGACTCTGGCAGAAAAGATGAAAAGCAACACTTCCTCACTGACCAGGCACTGATCCAAAGGAAAACCTGTCCATGACACGACGTGAGTGGAAGCTGGGCTGTCTCAGACTCTGCTGGAGGACACCAGGAAGGTGAAGGGCCTGGAGGAGAAGCTGCATGAGGAGCTGAGGTCACTTGTTCTCATCAACCTGGAGGAGACTGAAGAGAAACCTCACTCAAGGCCAGTGACAGTGATCCCGAAATCCACCAGAAAACAAACTTTCCAACACAATTTGAAGCATCAGAAAGCTGGCATTCTTTATCAGCCCTGGACACACAGGAGGATATCTCCTTCAGCCCGAGGTGTGTGGTGAGACTTTGCAACAGGGTTTTTGTTCCATCATAATCAGACGTACTCATTGCAATGTGCCTCGTAGCTGGTACATAAACACCACTTCTCCTAGAACTAATTTGGATGCATCAGTCTCCTACTGAAGACCTTTTATGGTCCTGGAGAGTCATCTAAAGGGGTCTCTGGTGGCTGTATGCACTGAATCCTTCAATATTACAGGTGGCCTTTCCTTGAACTTTTCCTTTGGGCATGCACTGTTGCTTCTTGTTACATAACTTGCCAAAAACTCACTCTAGACCTCATTAGCTGTTTTTCCACTCAGACATTTCCAGCTACATTTATCATCCTGAGTGCTTACCTTTACATCTGTTCATCTTTTTTGCTAGTTAGTCTTTAGGCTCTGCCCAGCAACTTCAGGGGAACAGAAAATTTCTGCTCTCTGTGTTATTTATCAACAGGACTCAAGGAAAGGGTATGAAGCTGACTCAGGGGAGGTTTAGTTTGGTATCAGGACAATCCAGAGCCTGCTGTGTGTAAAAAAGCCTGTGAGTTTTTCCTGTGCTTCTGGCTCACTCCTGTTGAAGACCCACATTTGCTTTTTCAAGCTACTCTTGATTCTGTACCCCTTTCTTCAGTCATTCCTCCCCAAATCCAAGACTCACACCTCACACAGACTGAAGCTGCTACGTGTGGGTCCCTGTGGTCTCCTTCTGCACCTTTTGCAGTTCACCTCTGTCCTTTTGGGGTGAGGAGACCCAAACAGTGTGCATATTGAAAATATGGATGGACTGTGCATTTACTCTATGTCAGCCCAGTATGACATGACACAGCTGCTAAGAGCACTTTGAGCTCTTCTAACTCTTTATCCTGCTTCTTGAATACCAAACTGTTTTTCCTCCAAGCGCATGTTTATAAAAGATTTTCAGATCTTAACGTGAACAAAAATTCCCTGGAGTTGAGGCTGGCATCATGCCGAGCTATATATCATTATAAAAGACAAATTCCAGACCCTGAGATATTCAGAACAGACCAAAATAAAAGGAAAAGAAACTCGAGAGGAATTTAAAAAGAAGTAGGTGGGAGGGATGTTTAATGTAATGTTAAAGCAGCACCAGTTTATTCAAGCAGATGCCAGGTGACTAAATGAAATGCTGGTTGTTTTCTTCTGCAGTTGGAGCCCTTTCCTTTCACAGATCTCCACTCTGGGGATAGAAACAATAACAACAGCTCTGGAGCACCATGTTTATCTGCTCACTCTCACTGAACTACACCCACACGGGTGATCTGGCATCTGTTTAGCCCCCCAGAGATATGCAAGGTGTAAACATGGATCTGGAAATAAGCTATCCACAGGCTTTTCAAAAGCACCATCCTTCACTTGAAACCACAGACAAGATACAGACGCAGGGGAAGAAGAAGAAAAAAAAAAAAAAGTCTCTCAAATATTTCTGTGCACCAGATACAGGCAGGTGAAGGGCATCATTTGCCACTTCAGCTCCTCCACATGAGACTGGGCTTGGCACCATTCCTGCCCAGACCACTCCTGCCTGGATTGCCAGGGAGGGGCACAACTGCTTGATCCCAGGCGTGATGCAGGTCTGGAATCACACTACCCTCTCACACCTTCCCCCAGCCTGCTGCAACTGGGACAGGTGATGGCTTCATCACCTGTTTGCTGCAGTGCTCTGGGACACAGCCCTGCACATTCACCAGTTAGGAAGGTGTGGAGCAACTCTCCTGAATTGCGCAGTGTTGGAACCCTGGGCACTGAGAATTCCAGGCTTTCTGTGCTGACAGGCACTGACCCCCAAGAAAACACTGCATTGACCTGAGGCTGTGGAAAAAGCTTCCAAAATTGAGTGATAGCTCTGGGATTGTGGGTCTGTAGTTTGAATAGAAGTGTGTGATATCACAGGGTGGAAAACTTAAGAATTTAAGGGTTTAGAATATAGTAACATATATAAAGCAAGAAGCAGGTTTTAGGGTGTAGGCTAAGTCCTTCTCTTTCACCTTCTTCTTCATGGGTCTGGGTGGTATTTTGTAATTGGATAGAAAAGTCTGCATTGCGGGCCACGGGTGGTTGGTTATTGGGTTAAAAGTAAAAATAATTTAGGTGTTATTTCTTAATTGGACAATTTGTGCTTAAAATACCTCGTAGAGGAAGAGATAGGGGCCATTTTTACCTTGTTAGCTAGAAGTGCTGCAGAACTCACGGTTTGTGAAACTGTAATGTAGATAAGAATCAATAAAGATCTGAGTCTGAACAGGAAATATGGTCTGGTGCATTTAATCCCGACTCTGGCAGGAAAAAGAAGATTATAAAGCGACAGTGCAGGAGCCTCCTCTCCAGACAGACACCATGGATATCAACAGGATGGAATACAAAGATGGATCTTCTTCTCTAGCAGGCTTCCCACTTAGCAAATGTGGCTGAAGGGTTTCCTGAGCAGAGCTGTGCTGAGAGCCTCCCTATCCTCATCTGCCCTTGGCAATCTCCTACAGAGATCGGAGTTCATCCATATCCTGTTTGGATGAGGGACAACGGAGCATCCCTGGAGCCAACCACAGCTCTCTCCATGGAGAGGAGAAACTGCAGCAGCTCCCCTTGCTTCTCCAGGCAGGAGGAACAGAGAGTTACCCAACACAAAATAAACAGGGAAATAATTCCATCCAATGCCCTTGTTCTTTAAAGGCATACAAGGCAAAGGACTGAATCACACAGGGAATGAAGGACTCTCATAATTATTAAGTGCCATTAAAAATTCCAGTGCAAAACTCATCTGTGTAATTAGGTCAGTATCAATTACTCTCATAGAATGATTCAGGTCTCTCCAGCATTAAATACCAGCTACATACAACAAACATCCTCAAACTGGGAAAATCCAAAATGAACCAGCTGGGAACAAGCAAAAATAAATCTGGGAAAGGATGTCACACTCTTAACCACCCACACAGAGCAGGACATCCACGTTCTCTCCTAAAACACGCTCAGAGTGTGGAAAAAGCACAGGCAGGCATGGAAGGACCCTCACAAGTGCTGGAACTGCCTGGAAAGTGGAATAAGGGACCAGGCACCATCTGAGATTCAGCACATTGGGTCCATGCCAGTTCCTCCTCCCAAGACAGGCACATATTTCACTTCACTCTCCAGCAGGCAGCTGCAGCTCCATCACACAGGATGGCTCAGGCAACACAGAGGAGAGCTGGGAAATATAACAAATTATGGCATAAGCAAATGCTATTTCAGTGTAGCAAATGGAAGGATGTCAGTTTCAAACTTAGATCAAATGTGAATATTCTTGAAAAGTTTTGAGATGCTTCAATTAGAGGTCCAAAGACAACCCCTCCATAATGCCTCAACTGTGGCATTCACTTTCTGGCAGCTCTGAACCTAATTTTCTCACATTTAATATTATTCCACTTATAGCTAAAATGGTTCATCTTGCTTTCCTGGGAGGAAGAAAGCACAGGAATTAAAAATTAGAAAGCTGGAGAAGAATAAATGCATAATCAGCATGGAGGAAAAACTGCTGACATGTATCAAATGAAGATACACTTCATGGAGGGAAAAAAAAAACATTTTCAATGCATATGTAACCACTGACTACCTATAAACCTTCAATTTTTCCTGACATACTTTGTTACTAAAAGATCACCAGGGCATCACGTTGAAGTTGCATCACTGATGGCCATACCAGCAATACCCCCTGGGGATGCTCCAGTCCGAAAAATACTGAAGATATTCCCAGTGTTCAGTCCAAATTGCAGTGCAGGGAGGAGGCAGCTGACTGACAATCTTCTCATTCTTGGAGCACTGGATACTCAATGTTCATACAGCACAGGATTTGTTGTCAAGCTCTTTGTCAGTGAAGGTAAAAAAAACCAAAACAAAACAAAAAAAACCCACCAAAGCAAAAAAAAAACCCCAAAAAACCCAACCCAAACAAAAAGCCAGCCAACCAACAAACCCGCAAAAAACCAACAAAAAACCCCCTCACAAACTCCTGGAAGATAATTTTGCTGCTTGTCACCAACCACTGCAGTCTAGAAGCAGCTTCTAATGATTAAAGGCTATCATGAGCTACCAGAAGTGTTTTGTTCTTCCTCTGAGGGGCTGGAGGAGCCCTGGGTAGGTCCAGCTCTTCCTTGAGCACACATTAGAACAATCCAGGTTGTATTTATATGGAGAAGAGATGACAGCTGGAAGAACAAGGACAAATTCCCTGACCAGTTCCAACAAGGAACCTCTCTGAAAACTGAAGGGCACAAACAAAGCTCACCTCTCTTGAAAGTCATCCAGTTTCCAGGCATCACAAAGCATGGCNAGAAAACTGAGCAAAAATCGAGGTCACAGAGATTTGTTCCATACCTACATAGATGTTAACAGAGCCTGAAGTGATGACTGGCACCCCAAGACCAACTTAAGCCCAGCTCACCTGGTTCAGTCAGGTGTTATTAGACAGGGTACGAATGTTTTCATTGACAAATGGAAATGGACTCTCTACCTTTTGAAAAGGCAAAGCCCACCAGGTGCTGCTCAGCCACCCCTTAGCAGAATCCAGCCAGAGCTGTTTANCTGGCACTGTATCAAAATCATGTAGGACAGGTCTAAGAAAAATAATTCACCGGCCTCTCTGGCATTTATGTTCTCTTCAGCAAAGTGGTCAACAAAACAATGATATTTTAGGTCTCTTGGGCAGCAGGCAAACCTACACCTAAAGCAGAAGTCTGTTTCCTCACATATTATAGAGACTGAAAGGNCAAATATAAATTGTGATTAGCAATCAAGTACCTGGTCTGAGCACAGCAACAGAAAAACTGACCTGCTCAGTATTTCATCACTCCTGACATTTTGAAAATTTGCTCCCAGAACTGCAGTTTACTTTAATTCTCACTCCTGTTCTCACCTTCATCCAGCAAGGCAGGGGGCAACACCTTTAAAAAGTTAGAGGAAGAGAATGGAGAGAATTTGAAGAGTGTTTTGTGCTGGGGCTAAGGGACAGACATTGCTCCATTCAGAACCACCTCTGTGATTCCTGTCTGTAAAAGGGATCCATTAAGCAGCTCTCCCGGCCCGGTTTGCTTGCTCAGCCGGTGTCATGACTATTCTGAGAAGGAAATAGCTCAGCGCAGACATGAACTCATTTGGATTGGTGCCCTCAAGCAAACGCCACTCCAGTGGAAATCTTACAAAATCTGACGCATATGAGGTGCAGTGAGGAGGAAGGGAAAGAAAGGAGGCCAAATTTCAGGAGGTGAAAGCTTACTGAGGGCTAGATCACAACAGCAGCACCAGATAAGAGCTGGATTGCTCACTGCTGCCTCACAAAGCCCCAAATTCAGCATCACCTGCAGGAGGATCCCTGCTGACTTGCATACCCAGAGCAAACCTTCCAGCGAATTCCAATCCGCCTCTTTCTTGCNGGCTTTCAAATACTCATCACATACAGGCATTTCTGGCTGATCTGCCAGCACAGTGTGGATGTAATGTCCCCAAAAAAAGGCAAAATTTGGGCTGTCATGAGACATTGACTTTTCTGGAAGCAGGGGAGTATCAGTGATAGGAGTAGTGGGGAAAAAAACACGACACATTTAAGACAAATGAGGAAACACAAATGAATCATCTTTGCAGAACTCAGCCAAAATTGATCCAGAGGGATGGAGGAAGAGGGGAAAAGGAGACAAAAATACAGCCACAACAAATACTAAGCTGCAGCTCTGGTCTTAAAAATGTAACAGGGGATGTCTGGGGTTTATTTCTAACCCCTGTAGAAACTCTCTTCAAATCTGTCCAGAGCACTTTTGTTTAAAGAAATTACAATAGCAGTGGCAGTAGAAAAGCCAGCTCCAAAATCAGAAAGTTTACAGCTTGTTTGGCAGCTCAGCATTTTTCCTTCAGTTACTCCCCCTGTTTGAAACAGTTTGAAACCAGGCTCTGATAGAAGGGATTTTGTAAATTTTTTGTAACTTTCTCAGAAAACCTTGAGGTTCACTGGAAAGGCAAGCACAGTGTC
>VYZR01008183.1:0-11624 GCA_013400675.1 Oxylabes madagascariensis
GCCGCCGCCGCCGCCCAGGCCCGCGGCGCCCACCGGGGCTCCTGCCCGGGCACCCCCTGCCTTGCCCGTCCTATTCCTCTTTATTTCCGCCTGAAATGGCTCGCACGTTCTCCCGTGAAGACTCGAAATAACCGAAAATGAGCTCTCCTTCCTCTTGTGTGTGTCGCGGTTTTTGAGCGCTTCCAGCCCGGGGCTGTGGGGATGGTTCCAGCTCTGCGGGTAGGGAAGCCGAGGGTGCTGCTGAGGGGACTCCTCTCGCTAACTTTGTTCCTGTGCTGCTGCGTGCCCTAAGGACAGGCCAAGCGTAGAGCCCCGGTGGTTTACAGGTGGAGTTCAGATCCTCTGACACCTGTACTAATGGAGTAAACGTGAAACGCCCCAATTTCTGAAGTGAGGCGCAGCGAAATGATGAGGGGAGCACCGTTTGTGGTGGCGTGGGGTGAATCTGGCCTTCAGCAGTGGGAGTATGACATGGAAGCGTCCAAGATGGACAAAAGTTGTCTATAAAGAGCCTTCTTCAGTACTTCTCTCTTTTTGTGAGCTAAAACCCTGTGAAAATAAGTTTGAGGGAAGAACAGATAGGCTTAATGTATTCAGAGGTTGAGTGGATGTTAGGTTTCATTCCTTATGCAAAACTTCTTTCAAGTTAAGTGTTGATCTGTGGTTCGAGGACATCTTGGTGTTTGTGAGAAGAGAGAAACTTCTATGTGTGTTTTTATCTCTTGTCCAGTTTGTCAGATTTATTTTGTTACTGCAGTTAAAGTGGGCTTTCTATAACAGTAATGTCATGGGAGGTTTACGTAAGGAACTGGTGGAACAGCTTCTTTGAAGTGATTCAGTGTCATTGAGTACACCTTGACATGATACAAATGTCTATTGTTCGGGCACCCATTTTACAATATTACAACTGCATCGTTCTCCTTAAACAAATTCCTGAAACTGCTTTCCAAGCAAGTCTGCTTGGCGTTTCGTGATGTTTTGGAAAGAGAGCTGGTAACTCCAAGAAACCACAAGTATGTTTCCTAATGAGTAGTTTAGATTAGATAATCTTTGTGCGTGGTGTCAGCTCTAACCTGTCTTGTAATAACTTTAGATGTAGCTTTGTGTGTTGTGGACTTGGGCAGTTATTTTAAGAAAAGGTGCTGCACCAAACATTAGAATTTAAGGCAGAGACCAGCTGTAATGTTGATTGTCTTTTTAATGCCAGTTGTTTATGTGTATCTTTCTCCCTGAACTAAGTTTATCATGTTAAATCTAAACATTCTAAGATGAGACTGCCTCTTTAATATAGGCAGGCCCTTCCACCATCTGTTTCTTTAATTTAGGACTTGTTTGAAACATGCAGTCTTTAATATGAACTGAAGTGCTTAAGTTGTTGGTTCAGTCACAAGACATATTGTGAGTGTGTTGATAATGTCTCACAAGAAGATCTTACCTCTATGAAATCCTGAAATTGCAAGCCAGAACTAGTATGTGCCAAGTAAGGAGGAATTAAGTGGTATTGCATTCTATAAATTTGAGATGAGATTAGAATCATTTAATGTCATGGAATTTTAAGTCTTGGAGCTAAGACTAGTAGGTTGTCTTGTGAGGTGAAAGCCAGGGTGAGGGTTTTTTCTGGAGGCCAACACTTCAGAGCCCTCTGAGGATAGTTGGTTACTGCTCTGTGAATGACCACTGAGGAGTGGATAAGAATCAGGATGGTCTCCTTGCAAGCCAGAGTGATTTGTGTTTTCTCATCCTCAGGCAATATGTACTGACTATTTTTAGGCTTGGTGTTCAAGATGGTAGGCTGAGTGCTCACAGTGCTCTTACATGGACTGTTGGTAGGTTCCATCGTTCTCTGTGCTAGACTGTATGAGGTAATGCTTCAGGAATGTGCTGTGCAGGGATTATTTATTGGTGCTTCTGAAGAGCTTGCTAGATGTATTACAGTTAGAGTCAAAATTCCTTGCTTTTGTTCAAGTCTTAAGAACTAAAAGATTTTAAATTGCCGGCAAGTAATACATTCCCAGATGAAGGGCAATGATACTAGGGCCACTGTGCTTGAAGAAGACCGTAATAGCAATTCATCTCATACATCCATAACAAGTACGTAAATATTATTTGTTTAGAGACTAGCAGAATAAGATTCTGGCTTCTTGAGTGTGGTGCAGCACTTCTTTGAACAAACACCTGGTTAAATCGCCTTTGCTCTTGAACTTCCTTAGGATTCCTCACCCTCAGGTGTTATATTTGCATCCCTGTGCCTGCATGTAGGCTACTTCTAGGCTGTTTGGGATTTGCTAATGCAGAAATGGGAGCTGCAGTGTCTGCAAAACAGTTGAGGAAATAAAGTACCCTTCAAACATATTTTAGGAGTTAACCAGCTGTAAGCTATTTAGCAGGACCTGATGCTGTCTGTTGAACTCTTCAATAAAGTCAGTTCATCAATATCTATAAATAAAAGAAAATACAATATATACTGATAGGTTACTACCTAGTGGTATAGTAGAACCTAAGATTTTATTGTACCTTGCACCGTCTGAACTAGTGGAAACAATGAGCATCCTCAGCGAGCACAGGTGGCACTGGTCTCAGAGGGAAGCTTTCAGGACATCAGCAATTTCACTAAATTGGTCTTAGTCTGATGATTATTACTGGACCCAGGAAGGTTTCTAATATATTAAAAAAAAAAAAAAATCTGAGTCTGCCAATTATTGTTGTTTAGTATTAGATGATATAAGCTTGTATGGTGAGAGTAGCATTTCTCGCTTTAGCAGAGTGTATGGCAGGCTGGGTCAGCCCTGCATTTTGGTGTGACTGCAGCATTTGCTGACACAGTTGAATTAGCAAGATCAAAGCTTGCTAGCAGCAAACTGGGCTGGCTTACATTTGGATGTTGGTGTTAGAAGCGTGCTTAGAGTAGGTACTCACTAATGCGTTAAAAGTTTTTATCCTTGATTTCAGCTGTATAACATACTTGAAATTTATTGGTGCAGCTTCTTTACTCTGCTTTCTGTTGAAAGGAGGGTGTCACTTTCAGTGGTGGATGCCTGCTTTCTCCTTTTACTTTTCGAGGAGCATCCGGTTTCATTTGAAAGAAAGCTGCACTAAATTTAGAAAAAAAAAATCAATGTTGTAATGCTTGAGTGGATTTCACAAGGCTTGAGCACACATATTAGTGTTTCTAGCATAATCTGTGATGATCTGGAATGGTTTTGTTTCCTAAATATTTACCTTTAGCAAAACAACCAGTCTTGTAAAGCAGTCTGTTTAGTCTGATCTTTCTCAGGTGTGCTGTAGTCTTGAGGCTTGCATAGAATTAATGGCACTTGAATGTGCAGCATCGCTGAAGCAAATTGTTCACTGAAGATCTCAAAATGGAAGTTTTACTCCCATAAATTTGATTTCTTTGCATATTAATAAAGAGTGTAGTGGCATATGTTGATACTTAAATTCCCTTAACTCATGAATAATACTGTCAAACTGAGTTCCATGTAATTAAGAACTTAATAACTGTAATCATTCTCCTCTCTGTCTGCTTTCCCTCCCTGCTTTGCGGGAAAAAAAAAAAATTCAAACCCACACACTCCCCTACATTAACGGGCATCTTTGTATTGTAAGGTTTTAATGCTGCACTAGACAATAATTACTATTGTAAAATGCCTTTCTGTTTTATGTAGTATACATAGAAATTTTCTACTAAGCCATGTTTGAAAATGGGAGACACGAGATGAAGATTTAAGCACACACAAATATACTAAAATAGTATGGTTATTTTTTTTTGACACAATCATTTAAATAGTGACTATTGCTATTTCTAAACTCTAAAAAAAATGGAGCAGGGAGATGTTGGGGAAGATGTTGCTGAATCTTCCTGATGCTTTCCCTTTACAGACTTGTATGTTCTCTTGAATGAACAAAAAAGGAAATGCAATACTGTAGCCGTTCTGTCTGTGCTCTGACACATCTTAAAGCAGCTTTTCTCCCTGACTTCAGCAGCATGCATACCCCAGGAATTCTCTCCTTTCAGCGGCCTTCTTGTTCTGTGTTCGAGAGCAGAAGTAGGCAAGTACTACTAGGTATTGCTGCAGTGAGTTTTTAAGTCTGGTGAGGCCAGTGTGTGCACTCTTTGTTGGTGCTGTTTCTCTCTTGTAGCTGAGTAAAACTGTAATTGGTTACACATCTGCTCTTTACTGTTACTCTGATGCAATATTTCCTGTGGCTGAGTACATCTGTTACAGAAAGGTAGGTGGTGGAACTTTAATTTAGCACTCTGTGAAATATCCTGTGAGTTTAATTAAGCAGCATATCTGAAATACCGGGGTGTCTTTGCATTCAGCAAGTAGTAACCACCTGTGGTCTAGATGTTTTCTGGGACATCTTTTCCTCCCCTACTTCTGCAGATTTACATTATTAGAAAGGTTCTCTAGTGGTTTTGACAGATCATTGTGTGAAGTCTATGCAAATCAGTATTTTCCAAAACGACTGAGCAGAATAGCTCAGTATGTCTCTTAATCTCACTTTTTAGTAATACAGTACTTGTGAACTGCCACCCTTAGTGAAAACAGTTTCGTAATACAATATGCTTCCTCCTTCTCCCCTCCTCTCCCTTTTTCCTCAGGAAGTACTTTTGTTCAGCCTTTTTCATGCTTGATTGCTAATTTTTAGCTTCTGTGAATTTAGCTTCATTTGGTTCAGGAAGCAAGATTCCAGTACTTGGTGGTTTTTCCATCCCACTTGGGGCATTACTGAGTAGAAGGAAAGTGACCTTAGTGATTTTTTTCTTTTCAGAACCCATTTGGAACACTCGAAAGTTAAGATTAACTATATCTGGCTAATAATATATAATGGATTATTTTGAAGTACTTTTTTCTTACTTGGTTTGACTGGGATTTGATGCCTAGCCTTGACTTGTGTTTATGTTTTCCCTCATCTCCTCTTTCCTGTTGTCTGGTGTGTTCTAACTACAAAAGTTTCAAAAATTTGAAAGACTTTGACTGGTTTGTGTACTACTGACTGTTTCACTAATCAATATTTAATATGGTTTTCATAGGATATGTAACATGACACTGATATTCTGGACAGGTAATTTTCATTGTTTGAAAACCTTACATAATAAGGGGAATCAGGTAACCGCTAGAAATGAGCACCTTATTTTTTTAGCATCATATTGCCAAGGATCTGTTTTGAAATCTACTCCTGAAAAACCTAGAGCTTCTTACTGCTGCAATTAGAATCAGAAGAATTGTGAAATTGTCGAAGTGAAGTTAATATTTAAAGGGACACTGTCACTATTTTAAAACTGAATTTAAATCCTTGTTCTAAACAACCTCTTTGATTATTGCTCCCTTACTCCAAGTTTGTAAGGCTGTTTGGTGGGATTCAGAACAATAATATTGAAGGCAGTGAAGCTATTCCCCTTAGCTTCTCCTTCCCATCCTCTGTATGCACATGCCTGCTTGTGGCCTCTTTGGTTTCAGCTTTGCTGTGGCTGCGTGCACCCTCCTGCCGAGCCTGGGAACAGCTGCATGTTTGCCCTCTCCAGAACGTGCATGGGTGGTGTGTCATGCTGCTGCATGAGGAGAGGGCAGTCCCTGGCAGTGACACTGGCTGCAGGTGAAGTGCTGCTGCCAAACAGAGACGGTTTCCTACCCAGTCTGCTCCGTTTGCTCACGAGCTGCCAAAGTAGAAACTTCTACGTGGTGAATGTGAGAATTTCACTCTGCAAAGATGTGATCTCATGCATATGACTGTGTCCCTTTAAATTCTATGTGCTAGAGTGTAGAGCTGCCAAATCTGTGCGTACTGATGCTGAGTGCTGCAGTCAATCGATTTGTTGAGGGAAGGGATAGCACCCAGAGACCCCTGACAGGCTTCAGGAGTGGGCCCATGCAAACCTCATCAAGTTCAACAGGGCCAACTGCGAGGTCCTGTACCTTGTGTTGGAGCAGTCCCCGATATCAGTGCAGGCTGGAGGGGGAACAGATTGAGAGCAGTCCAGCAGAGAGGGACCTGGGGGTACCGAGGCATGAAAAACCAGACGTGAGGCAGAAATGCGTGCTTGCAGCCAGTGACAGGCAATGGCACAAGAAGATGTGGACCTGTTAGAACTGATCCAGCGGAGAGGCACAAAAGTTATCAGAGTGCTGCGAACCTCTTCTGTGAAAAAAAAACAAGCTGAGAGAAGATGGGGTTTTTAGCCCAAGAGGATTCTCTGGGGAGACCTTCTCAGGGCCTTTCAATACTTAAAGGGAACTTCGGAGAAAGGCAGACTTTTTACCAGTGCCTACAGTGATATGACAAGGGATAATGATTTTAACCTAAAAGAAGGTAGATTGATATTAAATAAAAGGAAGAATTTTTTTACAGCGAGGGTGCTGAAACATGGGCACAGGTTGTCAGAGAGGCAATGGATGCCCCACCCATGGAAACATTCAAGATCAGGTTGGAGAGGGCTCTGAGCAACCTGATGCAGATAAAGATGTCCCTGCCCATTGCAAAGGAGGGCCACTAGATGACCTTTAAAGGTCCCTTCCAATGCAAATCATTCTGTGATTTTATTAAGCACTCAATAAAAAGATATTGCTCGGTAACATGCTCCAAAATGAAGTAGTTTGGCAGAAAGGGCAAGTGGAAACTCACATAGTTAAAACAGTGGCTGGTGAGGCATAAGCTGCATTAACATCTTTGTGTCTAACAGTTCAAGAGCCATATCTGGCAGGGATTAGAAATTGCCTTTTGTTTTTTTTTTTTTTTTTAACCCCCCGCTGCCCCTGGATCTTAAGTGAAACGGTGTTAATGGATTTGTGGGATTATATGTAGCTATGTGTATGAATAAGACTGTCTTAACAAAATCTGCCTTTGTGCACACTGATGCTTCTGGCCTTAAAATGTAATCCCAAACTGCAGAATATGGTAACTGAAAGCCATTGAACGAGTGGTTCCCAAGGGAGATAGGAAGCAGGGTGGAAGAGGGGAGAATATATATATATATGCGTGCTTGGGATCTGATCCTCTTTTGAAAAGAAATAGAAATGTGATGAGCACGGAAAACCTGTTCCTCATTCTTGACCATATGTCCATGAACAGGAAGATACTTAGTGAAGTGCAGAAAATTGGCAATAACTGTTTATGGGATGGACTTTAAAAAAAATTTTTAGAGGAGGCTAGCCACAGTGAATAGCAGAATTTAGGCAAATAAGGAACTACCCAATGATAGTTTTTTCTCATCTCTTCTTTAATTTGTGAATATAGCTATTTAGTTACTACTGATTAATCACACATAAAAAGCTCTGATGGGATTAGGTGCAGGAGAGGACTCTGTGGAATCCAAAGGATATGAAAAAAAAAAATTTAGTACGGTACAGGTCACTGGTGCAACCTAAATTTTTTTTAGATTCACTATGAAATTGGTGTCAGGTTACTGGAACTTGGTTGTTCCAAAAGCTAATTAAAATACCAAGTTTTTTAATAAGGATGGATGGGCATTAAAATCTTAACTAAATCTAGTCTCATTTTTGATACAAATTTCTGTATCTTTATACATTTTCATTTTGTGATATAAAACCCAAAGGAGATTTCGAGCTCTTATTATTCACGGTGCATACTGTGTTTTTAGTAAAGGTATGCTTTTCCTTGGCTTTATGATCTGTTAAAAAGCTGAAAACGCCATGTCAAAGCCCTGAAGTGGTTAATGCCTGATCTTGTTAATAGCGATGGTGCTCATTCCTAGCGTGAGATCCAGCGTGTTGGCGGATCTTAAATTGGAAGTGGCCCTGGGTTTGGTTTAAATTTTCTCTGATCAACTTATTTAAAAGGAAGCTCAGTTGCCTGGTTAGCTTTGCCAACTCTGCTCTCCTATTTCTCTGCAGGCTATTGCACCTATTTTAAGTTTTAATTGTTGATTCAGAAATGATTTATGCTGGAGAATGAATTTTTATTTTGTTCTCATTGTGCATGATTGAAAAATTTTGGGTAATCAATCCTGAAACATTGGAAATGTTTAACAACTGGTACCCCATGAAACAAAAAATAATTTCTGTTGAGTGTCAGGTTTAAATTAAAAAAATCCTGTAATTAAATGTTTGTAAAAATAAGATTTTGACAGTAAAGAGCATATTCTCCATATTTATGCAATCAAACATAATTTGATTTTTCATCCATATTCTCCACACTTACGCAATAAATCAGACATAATTTGATTTTTCTTAAACAGGGGAAGCAGTAGCTCATACATGGTAATACCGTTTGGAGATACTGTCAGGTGTTTTTAGGCATATTAAAATGCATATATTTGGCTTTATCAAGGTGACAGAAATGAACCACATCACCAGCAGCCTGTTAAGTCAGGTGCACTTTCACTACTCTCCTAAGTTCATGGGCAATTTCACTATTAAAGGAAGTTAAACCATGAGCTGCCAAAAATGGTGGAAGGTAGTTTTCAGAACTTCTGTCACGAAAATTAATTTCTGCTTATGTCTGAATAAGCATGTCCGTTAAATTTTGTATGGTAATGCTTAAAATTGAGTAATAAATTTTTAACCTGACAGTGTCCCTAAATTACCATGTTTGCTTTCATTTTCCAGCTGGGTTTTAATTTTGCATGCATTTCAGTGAACTATAGTATGCATAATAGTTGTTTCCTGGAAGCATTTTGGGGCTGTCTCTGCTGGTGTTCTCCAAAATGAGCAAGGAAGTGGAATTTATTTTCCTTTTGTGGAGGTTTGTTAGCTAATGAATAAATAAGGCAGAAGCAATTCCACTCTGTTTACATATATGCATATGGTTTTGAATTAATGTTGTTGGAAGAACAGCTGTAAGTAAGAGGGGTCTCTTCTTTTTAATGACAACCCAAACAACTCCAAAGTTTAGTAGAACTAAATACTTCCATTTTGAGAAAAATATTTAAACTGTGGTTCGTTTGGCGAAACAATTTGTAATGTGTGATGCTTGTCCATAGTTTATCATAGGAGCCTCTGTGAAGCTGTTTTTTTGAAGTAATGCCAATAGAAAGTGGAAGTTGTGCATCTGCTCGCCAGGCAAAGCAGAAACGTAAATCACACAGCCTTTCCATTCGAAGAACCAACAGTTCCGAGCAGGAACGGGCGGGACTGCAGAGAGACATGTTGGAAGGGCAGGTAAGGTGATGCTTGGGAGCTTGCATCACTTGTTTGTGTTTTCTGTGGGGAGAAGCTAAACAAACTTCAATATTGAAATATGTCCAGTAAAGCTGCAGGAAAAACAGATTTTGTCACTTGTGAGTGCTCACTGCCTTTGAGATCGTTGATGTGGATGTTGACAGTGTTTCAGGTTGTGTTGAGACCTGTGGAGTTTATCAGCTTCTGTGTATTCTTACATGAATGATAAAGCCATAAAACAGTGTAAACCTCAGCCTGTTTATTCACTGCAGCCTCTCCCCCCTACCTGCAAAAGAAAAAGTTCCAGGTTGATTCTTGCTTTCATAAGTTTGCATTTGGACCAGTAGCAACCCAGAAATATGAATAAACCAAATACTTCTTATGATGACTCTGATAGGGAAAATATTAGTTGGAATGCTGTTCTGCATTCCTTTCCATAAAGTAAACAAATACTGCCTGCCTGACAGAAGTGTGAGCTAACTCAGATTTTTGTTTGTGTGGGGGTTTTTTTGGCTCAAATGAAGGTGTGCTCTTCTGTGATTAAACTTAAGGGAAAGAACAGCAGCCACTGCTTCTGTAGCTTTCTTAATCATGTCAGCGTAGTGGGTGCAATCTGGACTTGGACTGTTGCACCTAAAAATTCTGAGATTACCTGTAGGTAAGGCTTCTTCTGTCAGAAGCAGTTTTGGCAAAGATAAGCAAATACCAGTTAAAAAAGTATTTATTGTCAAATTGACTATGCGGTGTTAGTGTGGGACTGGCAAAGATGATGCAAAACTTGATTTTTATCAGACAGTTGGCATGACATGCAAATAGAGTTTGGCTATGAGAAACCTCACACTGAAGTCTGCAGATACGCTGAAGGGAAAACCTGGTGTTTTCTCAGTGTTATGACTGGTGTTTTTTTAATTTAATATATATTTTTTAGTAAATCATAGCATTAGTTTTCTGGGAATTAACAGAGCCTAGGCTGTTGCTTCTAGTCATCTAGAAGTTGGAGAATGCAAGTACTTGGATAGAAAACTCTTCATGCATTTGGAACTTGTGCAACATTACTTCAGGAAAGGCATGAAGGGCAGCTGAGAGGTCAAGACATGCTGTCACACCTGCATAGCAAACCAAAATGTTAAACTGTTTTGTTATTTCTTAGCAAACTCTAAGTGTATTATGCTTCAACACATAGATGTTTAAAATATTTTATCTATCATCTTGTTTGATTTTGTTGACCTTGAGCAGCTAGGTGGCAGATTCTATCAAGTGGAGAGTATTAATGCCCCTTCACAGTGGAGCTGTAAACCGCATGAGATCTAGCTAAGGACTTTTTCAGATAAAGAGATAACATTATTACATGCTGTTTTAATAAGCTGTTTTAAATAATGCCAACTTTAAAGACAGGAAAGGAAGTGAATGCAGTTTATTATGTTGGTTACTTCTTTAGAAATTTAGATTTGTTTATACTTTCAGGCTTTGAGAAGTGGTTTGAAAAACTTGTCTACATGTCTTTAGTTGCAAAAGTTGTAGGATAAGTTAGTTTCTTCCATAACCTTTCTGTATGAAATTATTGGGTAATTGAATTAGAAATAATTCTTCTAACTTCAGTATTTCTCTTAGTAGTGTTTAATGTATTTAGTATTTTTGTTTAGTTTTGTTTCAAGTTAATTTTAATTAAAATCTGTTTTTCTTCTGGTTATCTGTGAATGTCTGAACAAAAGTACCCTATCAAGGGAGAGGCAGATGAAGAAAGGAATGATTTAGAGGGGCTTAAGGAGCATGGTCCCACTTCTTCCAGCACAGTGCCACTGCTTAAGCCAGCTGTGAACCTGTGTAAAATTGTGCACAAAGCAGATGTTCTCTGTATCATGGCTATGAGTGGTTTCTCTTGCTCTCTCTAAAACTTCGGAAATAACTTACACAGCCAGGGGCATGGCCGCCCTTTCCGCTGTGCCTGCAGACAATTCCCGGGGCTGTGACGGAAGGTGACTCAGTTCAGTGAAAACTTTTTAAAAAAGAAGTTTATAGCTGGCTACCCAGGTAAATAGTAAGTGTAGTAGGCCAATTTACGTATTGTAGTCTGCGAGCAACTGAAGAATAGAATGCTCGAGTAGTATCTGGTGAGGGAAGGATTAGAAACTGTGGTTTTCTTCACACTTAGGTTAGTGACAAACTAGTGACAAAACTAGATAAATGTTAAAAATACATTTAAAATTTTAGTTGGTCTTAAGCTTTGGTAATAAGATGCATTGTGTTCACAACTTTCTAACCCATTGCATAGTCAACTTTTGAATTACTTTATCAAAGGTATTCTTTTTTCTTGAACTGGAAACATACATATTGATATTAAAAAGCAATTTTTTCTCACTATCTAATTTTTAAATGAACTGTACATATCTCTTGATTCTATAATTTTTCTCTACTAAAGAAAACCAAAACAAATATCATAGGTGATTTGAATTCTATCCCCTGAAAGAGAAAGAATAGATGAAATGAATAACTTTGTGATGC
>VYZR01008186.1:0-15516 GCA_013400675.1 Oxylabes madagascariensis
CGGAGAGACAGAGGCATTGCCACCAGCCTGGCAGCGCTGGCACCGCCTGCCGAGCCCCATCCCCACTCAAGTCTCCTCTGGTAACTCTGAGCTGTTTTCCGGGACAAGACACAGCCTGTCCCGAGCCTGACTCCAAGAAAGCATTCCCAAGACACAACACAACCCCTAAACCACAGAGCGGGTACAAAAACCGTGCTGCCAGCGACAGAACTGCTCTGTCTGCCCCAGTCAGGTGAAAGGAATGGATGTTTTTGGACAACCTGCAGGCAGTGACACCTCTGTACTTTTATTGCCCACGCTGTGCTGAGCATTAGCACATCAAAGGCTCCTGATGAGCTCTGAATTAAATGAGGAGACAAATGGCCCGAGGTGAGGTTTGTAGCTGTAGGGCTGCAGGCGTTTTGCTGGGAGAGATGGAAAGTAAAGAGTGAAATTCCAGGGAAAGCTATTTCCATACTGGAGATTTCTATCATTCAGCAAAACCCTTGGAAAACCAAACAGAAAAACTACGTTAAGATCATAAACTGCAAACGGCGGATGAACAAACTTGGATTTTCCTAGTCCCCAGGGCCATTGCCAGATAATAGTGTGCATTATCCTGGAATCTCAAACTGGTGCTTGAAATTATCTGCAAGAACTCATCTCACAACAGCGCAGGTGTGTGAATTCTTTAGAGATTGTTTCACTAGAAAACAAAGAAGTCACCACAGGACTGAAAAAAAACCAAACCACAAACGGCTCCACCAAAGCAGTTGAATTAAAAAGGAAGGATTTTGGCTGAGCAGAGGCCAAGGTACGAGAACATCATTTTGAAGAAACTTTTCATTTTTTCTCTGTGTTTGGTTTTGTGCACTAACCAGTTTCCGGGGTGGAAAGCCAAGTGCCTCTTCCAGCAGGGTTTGTGAAGCAAAGCTGCTGCTCAAGGCCCACAGTGCTGAGCCCTGCACGGTGGGTACCAGGCCCAGTGTCTCCTTGATGCTGGTGGAGCAGGTACAGCCAATTTCTCCGAGAAATCCATGGGACGCGTTGTGTTTCCAGGCCAACATCAGCTCCGGAGAAGCTGGATAGGCACTGATGCCCTTTGCAATTCAAACAACCTGTGATTGCCTCATTCAGAGCTGAGCTGCTTCCTGGGCAGAACCTTCACCAGTTCATACCCCCAGAACTTGCTGAGCGTCCTCTTCACTCCCAATCAACACTTCACAGCAAAAGGAGAAGTGGTTCTGCTCCCTGCCGAGCCCTGACATCGGGGAAATGAGTCCTCACCCCGGGCCTTTAAAGCAATTCAGGTTCATGTACAGATGTGACATTCGGAGCTCCAAATGAATGCAATGAAAGGTCTTGAACGGGTGCAACACAACTGCTCCGAATATGGAATTATGTTCAAATACTAGAGAAAAGCAAGATTTAGTTCAAATCCCTCAGCCGGCTTTCTCCGTGCAAGATGAGCTCATGATTTATAAATATCTGTTATTACTATTACTGAGATTATCTGCGGCTGTCAGAGGACTTAGAACCTTGTGGTGTTCCAGGTCCCAGCCAGAGCTCTGAAAAACACTTTTGATCCCCAAAAATCAGGCTCCTTTCACAGGCAGGGCCATGCAGGTCAGCCAGGGGTTAAAGAGCAGCTTAGCTGTGGTGAAGGGAAACTGGAGCGTACACACAAAAATACAAATGAGCAACAGCAGGGGCAGGACCAACCTTCCTGTGCACAGGCAGCTGCCAGCAAATGCTCAATCTGCACTCACAACCTGTCTGAGCCCCAATGTCGTTATTACACAGCCCCTGTTGGATTGCTCCATCAGAGATGAGGATTTTGTTCTGTCCACGCTCCACAACCACTGGCAAAAAGAAACCTGGTGCTGTTAAAGCCCAAGAACTTGGTTAATGTGGTTTCCATCCTTGCAAGACCCCATCAGAAACCCTCTGAGCTCAGGCCCTCTGAAAGCAATGTCTCATGAAGGGAAGAACTGGCCTGCACTATCCCATGGCATATTATTTAATATTATTAACCCCTCTGCAAGCCTCAGACAGAACTCTCCCTTCCCGGAAGGGCTCTCCAGGGTTGAGCTGTGCAGAGATTATTATTTATGAATAAATGATTTTTATCCAGACACTTTCGGGTTGCCTGGGCTGAACACTTTCACTCATGGCTTTCACTGGACCCGCCCTGGCTGTGGTTCAGATTTGGGTAAGGAAAGTAACAAATGTTTTAGAACTGAAAAAAACCCAAGAGTCATGGTTGCAGCCTCACTTCGCAGGAGTTTCATCCTGTTAGGAGAATGTTGGGAATGTCCTGACGAATTGCTCACCTGGGGGGTTCCTTTGTCTCCATGATTAGAGCCTGAGAGTGGCTTCCTGTGAGAGAAAGGATGAGCTGACTGAGGAGGCAAAAGTTAAAGCAAATCAAGTTTGAACTGCTAAAAATTCTTTTTTTTTTAAGCTAAGAAGTTGTAACAGAAGCTTTGCACAGAAGGTGTGCAGCTGGTTAAGAAAGGCATTTGCTCTCACGTTAATTCTTCTAATCTTGTTGCTTTCTCTTTAACCAGCTTAAACTCTTGCTGAGGGGGTGAGGATGAAGCCTCGGTCATTGCTGTGTATTTAAGAGGGGACAGCAGTTCATTTTCTGGATATGTGAATAATGTTTACCCACACTGGCATTTTACAGCTTCATTTTCTTCCTGTTAAGCTCAATAAAACCAGTGACTCCCCTACCATCAGACTCTCCTGGGTCAGACATTTACTGACATTTACTCCAGGGTCCTGCTCCATTCCAGTATCAAACTCTGAATAATCCTGTGAGCCTTCAGCCATCTGGTTCTGAACTTTGCAGCCCATCTGGAAGACTCTTTATTCTACTCACATTGCTTATGCCTCTCTTCCATCTGTTCTGCCTTCCACCTTTCACCAGTCAGGAAGGGAATTCTTCTCTCCACGCCAATCCACGTTCTCCAGGCATCAGGAGTCACCTGGCACTAAAAGCACACTGAGCCACAAAGCAGCCCTGGATCTTGTCCTCTCACCCCACCTACAACCACCCACCATCAGCCCGGGAAAATAATTGGCCTCAGCTTCCATTTTCAGTCTCCTGCTGAACCAAACGTATCCATGGCTATCACTCACTGGCCATCTCCACAGAGCATCCAGCTTTGCCCACAAATGAATTAAAGCACCAGCAGTGAATTTTGAGAAGAGACAGCAGAGCCTGGGAGCATAATTTAATGGCCACCACTAAAAATCCAGGGCTGAAACACAACACTTAGGTGGGGGAAAGGCAAAGCAGTTTGC
The DNA here is from genome assembly GCA_013400675.1 of Oxylabes madagascariensis. Classification (NCBI taxonomy): domain Eukaryota; kingdom Metazoa; phylum Chordata; class Aves; order Passeriformes; family Timaliidae; genus Oxylabes; species Oxylabes madagascariensis. The sequence continues at coordinate 3,289 of VYZR01008186.1, forward strand.
GTTATGTAAATGACAACTTTTCCCACAGGGTTTCACCTGCCCAGCTGGACACAAACACACCTGAGAGGCCTGAAGAGCTTTAAATGTCCATTTCTTTCATCATCTCGTTTTCTTTGCTGACTCAGCAGCTTGACTGTTTTGGTATTTCTGGTATTGCTGTCACCACCTTTGTTAGGTAACAGCAGCCTCTGTCAAAGTGTTCTGGAATCTGCTCTCAGCACCTTTGAAAGCTCTGTGGGTAGAGGGAATGGTGGCTGGAGAAGACTCCAAAGGATGTTTCTGGCACTGTGCATACACTGCTCATCCTCTGCAATGTTCTGTCACTGCCTTCCAAGTGCTTTCAACTCTGGGAGCTGTAACTCATCTCACCTTCCTGATTACTCAGGGCCCCATCCAAACTGGCCTTGAACACTTCCAGGGATGGGAGATGCTCTGGATTTTGTATTGTATGTAGGTAACTGAAACATTTCAACAGACCTCAGAAACAGAAAAAGATTTATTAGAAATATTACACAGATTTTTGCATCATACATTTTAATAATGTTAATATTTAAATATTAGCATGTCCAAATCTGCAATGCTTAGTATGTACATTCTAGTGTGCTCTTTGTATAAATTAGATTACGATGTAACATCTGTACCCAACAGGGAAAGCTAAAACTGTCAGAGGTGATCATCCCATATGACAAACTCAAGCCTGGACCAAAAGTCAATAAAAACATTGTGTCCAGCACTGCCCAATGGGACTTGGCACACGTGCAAGTCAAAAATGGAGAGACCATCAGTTGAAAAAAAAAAGTTACTTGCAGTTCAGTGAGAAGCTGGTTCTGCACTGTGTCGGTGAGCAAACGTCGATGGCACTGGAGTTGGTACAAACCAACACAGCTGAGCATAGTAGAACTTATTGCTGGGTTTAAAAATGTCTTAATGCTCCATGCCCTGAGTCTTTTTAGGCAAAAAGCCCTCTTGTGACAGGAAAATGCATAATCTCATCCCATACAGCCCCTGCCTGTGATCAGATGCAAAAGGCTCAGCTTTGCCAAGAGCTGGCCCAGTCAGATCCTCACTGCTGGTACCCCAAACACAGCAGGATGAGGGAGGTATGAACAAACCAACAAGCCCAGGCTCGTGTGGTCATTGCCAAGGAAGGGGGAAAGTCAAGGAAGCCAAAAGGTGGATTTTTGAAGAGTTCCAGGTCAGGAATCAAACTGGGAAGAACCAATCGTTCTGCCCGCTTGCACTTGGACAGAAAACTTGCACAGAATTGGATGCACGTACAAAACGAGAGAAACCTGTAAAAACCAACTTCAAATCACAGAAAACTGCCAAAAAGGAACCCTGCTTAAGCCCAAAATCCCCCTGCTTAGCACAGCTGCCTTGCTGCAGTGCAGGAAGAACCAGAAGTCTTTGTCCCCTTTGTGTTGCCACAACTGTCACAGGCACGGGAAGGGGAGCCTGGCAAAGGCAGCCACTGTGCTGTGTCTTCTCCTCATCTGCTGAGATCCCCAGGCTGCACTCTTAGGAGGAATGGCCCTCAAGCTGACAGACAGATCATAATTTTATGTATGATACAATTAAAATGTATGACACACACAGATTCTTTGATCTCACAGATTCTTTGCTGTCAAAGACCCCCAGGTGTGTCTGTCCCCTGTCCCTCTTCTCACACGCTGGGCTCCCCCTCAGTCTCACCAGGAACTTTCCAAAAAAGCTCCTCAGCCCTTCTAGAAAATCTCCTCACAGGGCTGACTCCGGGCTCGCTCCTCACACCTCTGTACCTTCCCAAGCCATGAAACAATTTGTACCTTCTCTGTCTCACCTGAAATTCCAGGAGCCAGACTGCACCTCGCACACTTGGATCTCCTTCCCTCTCCGACACTACAGTACAACAGTCACACACTGCCACATCCCTCCAGGGAATGTCACTGAAACCCCTTTCCTAACCCTTCTTCTCACATGCTCATCCCAAATCAGCTCTTTGGTTCCCTGCAGTCCCACAGACTCCCCAGGTACACCCACAGGCAGGGGCAGGGGGTGCCTGAGAGTGACAATTCAGGGAGCAAGGGACGAGATTTATCTGCCTGCACACCAGGGAAAGATCCATTACTCCTAAAAGGCAAAGTCAGAAAGGATTTAGGCAGTTCAGGCAAACCTACTGCTCAACACCATCCTTGTCATACCATCACATCCAGGACATTTTCAGAGAATTCTCAAAACTTCTGTAAAGACTGTCCATATACCCTTGCTTAACTTAATTAAATTCCCTAACTTTAAAGGTAGCTTGAGCTTTAATTTTGCAGCTCCGATCTGAGATGTTTCACAAGGGCCTGGAGAGTCTCTGAAAACCAGGCCAGTCTGCAGCATGTCGTGTAGGATAAGTTTAAATTCATATTGAAATTTTAAGGCAGCATGAAAAAAACAACAGCAACTTGTGAAAATCCAGGTCTAGAAATGTAACTTTGCAAGGAAGACGATCCCCCCCATATTGTAACAGTTAAATGAACAAATAAACAATATTCTTAGTTTTAAAAAATAATCTGGAAAACCATCTCTCAAAGTATCAAAATGAGATGTTTTGCACATTTGAGGACAGAACAGTAACACTGAAGAAAAGGTAAAACCAAGTATCTTCTTCCCTACTACAACTCTGTGTTCTAACTCCTAGCTAAGTAAAAAAATTAGGAATACACCACTAGAACTGGGTAGAATTAGTGTTTGGTCTATGCAATTGGAGAGCATGGGAGAGCAAGCTGCAAAGAGATGACAGAAACATTGTTTTGCACAAATCATTTGGAAGAAAAAAAGCTGCTGGATCCCACACGACAGTCTGTAAGGGTGAAGTGAGCCTTGGAGAGACAGAGCAGTGTCAGAAGAGCCCTGGGAGCAGAGGATGCTCTCACAGGAGATAACACACAGCCAGTGGACTGAGCCACGCTGGACACCCTTCCAATGACCACAGGGTTAAAGTTCCCTTTTTTTACATGATTTACTCTGACTTTGAGATGTTTACCAGACACTGGGAATTAAAAGTGTTTTTCTCATCCCTGCAAGTGCCCAATCCAAAGCCCACTGAGGAATATGGAATTTTTTGTGCTGACTTCACTCCAGCTTTGAACTACAGCCCGTTAGAGAGAACTGGGATCCCTGCCAAGGGACACCTCCAGGGAAAAGAGCTGCTGCATGAGGCAACGAGGCTCTGCAGTGTAAATGCCTCAAGGAACCCTGCTCAGCAGAGTTTTCCTCTTCCATCTTATCCTGTATTTGAGAACAGGGAGAGCAACTCATCTTGGGCTCTCTATGGACAGCAGGGTGTGCTGAGAAATCCTGGAGAGTGAATTCCATCTAGAAAGGGCTCCCCTGCAAGGAACTGAACTGCCCGTGGCAGCACTCACAGCTGCTTTCTCACAGTGCAGGATGACACTCAGTGTGCAGGGGCACTGCCAGTGCACTCCCCTGTCCATTTTTATTACACAGCCTCTCCAAAGATTGGAACTGGACTTTCCCAGAGGCAATGGATTAGAATAAATTTCAGACTAAAACCAAGAGCAAGTGATGATTTTCTCCTCCCCCAGAACAGGCACACACTGCCTTCCTCCAGCATCTTCTCTGTTCGAAGCATTCCCTAGCCCTGGGCTCTACCATCTATTTGTGAATCCTGTATTTTGCTGTGAGAACACCAAGTCTGAAATATGTTGTTTATTAATTAAACAGCATTACAAAGTAAAATCAAATCAAACAACAAAGCACTATGGGGAACCAGAGGCTGAGATCAGCCACCTGCAAAGCCCTTGAAAGCCTGAAACCAATTTTGTTCTGTAAAATCTCTTGTTTCTATTTCATGAGCTTTTTCCCAGGAGGTAGGAGCAGTGAGCACTAGTGTTTTTTACAAGAGAGAAATGATCCCTAGCTCCCTAGGACTAATGTCCACAAAGCACCAGGGTTAAACACAGTAACTAAAACACCAACTTTGTCCTACCAGCATGCCCTAAAGCAGCCAGGCAGCCTTTATATCCTCTCCCAGAACAAATCCAGCAGCCTGTTGGATGCTTCCATCCTTGGAGACAAACACAAAAATTAACTTCATCAGGTGAAATGAGAGAACCAGAATAATGGACATTTAACAGTGTCTATCAGACATTTTCCTAACAGCATTACTGAGGTGGGAAGCTGCTCTCTGGCGCCCGATTTCCGTGGCACAGAGATGGGTTCCAGTTAAGTTGTTTGTAATTTGTGGAGTGAAGCTGCACCTTCCATTGGTACTGATATATGACTGTGTTCCTTTGCAGCATAACATCATTTTCAAGCCTGTACCAGTGCCCTATGGGCTGTATTTCATGGCCCAGGGCAGAGGCTGTCTCTAGATTCCTGCCTCTAGGCAGCAATGACATAGCTGTGCTGACCAGACAGCAGCAACACAGAAGGAAGAAGTTACTCCACTCAATCCATAAAAAATCTGAGATGTCACTGTATTGCTCACTTGATGACTGTCACCTTCCAAACTAAAGCTATTAAACTACACTTGCAATGTTCCTGTGATAATTGTGCCTGCACAGACAACCAGGAAACCAAGCTCTGGCTTCCCGGAGTAATCAAGTAATGAAGTTGGAGTCATAAACCTATTTTTCCTCAGAGATTATTTTTGTTTGAGCTGAAATGAAGTCCCAGCACCTAACAGGATCTTTCAGAGTTATTTCACTAACTGGTGATGGACAGAGGGTGGTTTCTGAGTTACAAATGATCCTGTTACCATCCTGCTGGTTATGCTATGAGTAAATTAGTGCAGTTATTGGATGAGATGTGTGAGAGAAACTCAGATTAGGGTTCTACAACTTAAGTGCATCTGTCAAGGTGTTTTATAAAATATATGGAGGCAAGAAAACAACACATACTTGGGATGAGTTAAGCATGTTTTTGGCAAGAAGAGCATTTTTGTGAGCTTTTGCATTAATATTAATCTCCCAGCCTCCCTTGAGTGCCAGCACAGTCCACATTGACTCAAAACTTCATTGTGTAGCAGGTCTCCTGTCAAGGCAAATGTTAGCCCAAGGGATCCTCTTCAGAAATATCCCAAATGTGCTTGAGAACGCTTTGCAATTTCCACGTGGGAGTAAACTTACCAATGGATTTGGTTTGCAAAGGTGGACAAACAGGGAATTATTTGGTTGCAGTCCCAGATGGAATCAAAACTACGGAAGAGCTTCCTTTCACACTAAGAGCTTAGGTTGGTTGTGGAAGAGGAGCAAGCAGGTTTTTAAAGTGATCGAGTGCATCTGTAGCATTCTTTATTCTCTTCCCCACTTCTGTCCACCTCTTGCTCTGCAGCTCAGGTCTCAAAGTACTTGTAGATCTGGGCCACGTACTGCATGACGCTCTGCCAGTCGGGCCGGTCTGTGTACATCATCTCGCTGAGCTCCTGCATGGACACAGCACCACGCTCAGGCAGCCCCAGCACGGCTCCTCTGAGCCTGCCCAACACTTCTGCTGCCACCCCAGAGCCCCTGAAAGCCACGTACCTAAAGGGCCACTGGAATGATCCACTGGCCAAATGTAATTCTGAAATCTCTTAATATATTCTACAATCTATATTTCTTCCATCTGCAACCAAACATCAGTTCTCCACACAACTTCATTTAATTTTTGCTTCTGAATCTAGCTCATGAACCCCATAATAGTCTTCCCTTCATATTAAACTTATCTCTCCCTTGTCATACAGCTAATTTTAGAAAAGGTTTTTTGAACAGTTTAACATTTCTGTTTCCTAAAGCACTAAAAAAGAAACAAAATGGTGTAACCATTAATGTAATGGTGTAATAGGGCACATCTGTCCATAAAATTATGAATAATCTGGAGCTGACATCCAAGAGAGGGACATAATCCACACCCTCATTTCAGTCCTGGATGACCTTAAGCATTTCCTCCAAATTATATTTATCTTGTGATTCTACAAATCCTTTCTAGAAGTTCCTCTAACACTGTGAACTTCCTGATGGTGGTGCAGCCTTCTCCAGCACTTCGAGTGCAAGGTCACTGACTGGCCACATGGCAACAAGGAAAGGTGTTGGAATGATGTTTGCAGCTAATGTCCCCTTGCTAAAAGGTTACTCACCAGACTGGGTTTGATGCCCACACTTTCAGCAGCTTGAAATGCCAACAGCAGATTTCTCTTCTGTAAAAATAAAAGGCCAAAAAGATTTGGCACATCAAAGCACTATTCCTTGCATCTGGTTACCCAGAAAGTTTAAATGAGCAGGTGTATTTGAAAACTAAACTCCTGGATTCCATACTTGCATGCAGACTCTTTTTTGAGTCTTAATCACTCACAAGTTCTTTGTCTTTGAATAGCTCATCTACTTCTGCGTGTGACACCCTCTGTTTTTGACAAATAGATGGTTGTGAAACTGGTTACAACTGGAAAAAAAACCCACTGAAGTTCTGACTTTACTATGAGTGAAAGGTTTCTGCAGAGGTTTTAATTAATAAAAGGCATTCTTGTAGATAATATCATTCTTACTGTAATAGATACTGTCTTTGTGTTTATTTGCAGCACTCGCTGGACTCAGCCAACTTTTCACTGACTCTTCACCCAGCAGTCCCTGCATTTCTCTCTGGGAGTTCACTGTTGGTTTCCTTCCCTTTTTCATCCATTCTGTTCACTGTGAATTCTGCAAATGGACAACACAACTTACCTTGTCCTGGCTGTTGAGCTCCTGGTAAGGAATATGTGCAGGCAAATACGTGTGCAGGAGGGCACAGAAGGCCAGCCCATCACTCCAGCTGCTGCTGAAGTTGGTAATATCAATATTCTGTAAGAGAAAACATGAGCCATCCTTAAACAGTGCTACACAAGAAAAAAAAATCTCCGAACAATAGTTTTTATGCAGCCATGGAACAAAAACCCCAGAGCTGAGCTAGAAATATCTGTGGTGACATTCCCACGACTGCCACCTCCAAAAGGAGGGGTGTGAAGAAGAAAAATTTGGAAAGAAATAGTCCAAGAGAATTGGCAGTTTATATGGACAAAAACCATCTTCCTTCCCTTGTTTCTAGACACTTGGATTGCTCTTTACCAGCCACATCTCTTACTGTAAGGCTGCACCCAGGTGCACAGAGCAAGCCCAGTTTCCCTGCTCGTGACAGCTGAGGTCCAGAACCATGGGGGTTACAGTGACTACAGAAACAGAAAATGGTATTTTAAAGTCAGCCCATCTGCAGAGAACTCCTTTAAAATAGAAGATTTCTGGGGATACAGAGGGCACTTGGGGTTCTTCCCTGGATGCTGTCATGGGGCACAGCTGCAGTTAAAACGAGCCCATGGCCCAGTTCTGCTCCTGTGAACAAGGTGACCTTTCTGATGCTGCTGTTTGCACTGCCTGGCCATACCAGCACACGAAGGAATTCCCATGGCTAAGTCTTGCTGCTGTAGTTGCAAATAGCAGCTAAAAACAAAACAGTGAACTGACACAGAGCTGCTGGAGCAGGGAGGCTCAGGGATACGACGGAGCTGCACCATCTCCCACACTCCAGCAGGTGTGGAGTCACCTCCAACCCTTCTCAGCAGCCACATCTTCCTGTGTGCTCAACTTCAGTTCACACTCCCTGCCCCTGCACTTTATTTAGCTATTTCCTGGTTTCTTTCAAGACTCCCCCAAAGATAAGGCTTTTACTGCATCTCTCATACAGCAGCTGATGCAGACACACTAAATCCCAGACAAATTATTTCAGCACATGCTCCTTGCTTCTGATGCCTCACTGATTAGTTATGAAACCTGGACTTGGTCCAGTCAGACAGGATTTGCAATTAGTAATAAATGTCCATAACCAAACATGACTGAAATTGAAGCAGTAGAGAATATTTCAGGTTAAAATATTCTGGCTGTAATAAATCTACAACTCTAATGGGCTCAGAAAGCAGCTGACATCCCCACACTGCACCAGCCACCACGTTGTACTGGGCTCTATTAACATCTGTCAGTGGAGATAATACAAAAACGAGGCTGAACAGCATCACAAGAAAAAAAAATAATTAGCTCTGAAAGCTGCCTTGGCACTGCCTATTCCATAAAGTTGCAACATGGAACTTTGTGTGTATGGAATTGGCTGAGCTGGATTATTCTGCTTTCTTGAAGTTTTAGACAAACAAGTTCCTTTCTATTTATCAATCTGCAGTTAGAGGGAAAGGACTGACTGCCAAGTTACAGAAGTGTTTTTACTGAGGCCAATATGTTTTATCAGCAAATAGCCTATCATCGAATGCCAGTATTCTCATTTTATACTGTAGGACAGAAATGGAAAATGGAGGTTGTTCCTCCCTTTTTCCAAAGGCCATGGAAACAGGAACAAACAGAGTTTTAGTTAAGCAGCAGGACTAGACAAAAAGGCAAGGCTTGTTTGTGGGGGAACGTTGTATCTATCCTCATTTTCATGATGCTATTATGAGGCATGTGAGATACAAAACTGCTCCTTCACACAGTATTTCACTATCCCAGAATCAGTTTGATAATTTACTTACCATTGTAATTTTAAATACACCTAAAACTCTTCTCCTCTTCCCAAATCACAGTATCTACACATAAGAAGTACTCCTGTCTACATCAAAACTAGGTCCAAAAATCCTCACCTCCCCAACAGAGTTGTCCAGCCAGCCATCCTCAGTAACTTTTGAATATAAGTCTTACAAACAAGCAAAAGTTCAAGGATGGGGTTCTGCTGACCATATTTGAACCACAGATGAAATCTGCTGCAAAGTGGTTTGCCACAATCAACAGCCAAAACGAACTCCAATCTGAATTTCTGTCTTAAATGCAAACCCAAAACGAACATTCAAAGGTTCAGCTCAGCTGTTCAGTTCACAGTACAATAAAAAATACCTAGGCATACTCAAGCCCATTTAGTTCCATTTTTACATCTAACAAGAATCAATGAATTTTGGGGTTTTTTTTCTCTAAACAAATGCATTTCCATTTCATACACAGTACAAACTCCTCTCCCTGGCACTTCATCTTGGCTTCTGTGTTAGATAGTTTTCAGTTTGGGATATAAGGACATGGTAAATGAAAAGCGATCTGTGTTTTGCTACACTGCAGCTTTATTTGTAGTACCTCCCCACTCCACCACACCAAGAGGAATTAAGTCAAAATAGAGACAACTCAGATTTCTCGGAAGATCTCTGGCTCCCCTGAAGCCATAAGAAAAAAAAAAAAGAAGGAAAACAATTTAGGGAATGAACACCTCGGAAACTATTCCCTTCTCTTGATTATTTTGGCAGCAGAACCCGTCTCAGTCTTGCTGCCACACCTCTCCCCCTATTCCCCAGCACAGAGTCCCTGAATATATGGGAGCTATTTGTGTCCATGCTGGTTGTTAATGCACAATCCCCAAGCTGCAGGAGGGTGATTTCTGTGTCCCAGGGTGCTCACAGCAGAACCCCCACCCCAAGCTCTGAAAAACTGCATGTGGCTCCTCATGAGACAACCCAGAAAGGATGGCACCACTCAGGGGAAGATGAAACATCAGAATGAGTGCTAGGAGAAGTGGGAAAATGGAGTTAGGATTCAGATCAAACTGAGTTGGAGCATTCGCCAGGAATGGGGGGAAAATTTGCTGTCACACAGCCACAGTACATCCTGTAGTCGCTGGTACCCCAGGGCCTGTCCTCAGCACTCCTGCAGTGTCACCTATCAGTGAAAACACTTAATTCTCCTCAAGCTCACAAGTGAACTCCTCTACATGCACTAGGAATGTTCAGAGACTGGGATCTGGAAGCATACCAGGGAGCACAGCTACCAAAGTGCTCAGTATGGCCTGTTTCTATGAACATTAAAGTAAAATTAAAAAAAAAAGAAATATCCAGGCAATGTCATTTGGATAACAAATGTATAATCTAGGATATTAGTGTCAGGTCAAGCCTAAAAGACACAAAACACCTGGAAGTGATTGACCTTAGACCCCATCCTGGGAACAGGACCTTTCCTGCAGATAACAGAGCCCTCAGAGAGCCCTGGTAAAGACACCCAGGGAATTCTGTGTGATCTGTTCTCACTAAAAACAATTCTTTGTTTGTCTGAGGAAAAAGCACCACCCCATTAGATTTCACTCGATCTTTGACTCCAAGCAAAAAGCAACAATGACATAATGCACTCCTCATTACAGTCGGAGTACGTTAAAATCCTGATACAAGATATTCCCACTATGCATGTGTTACTGTGCCCACAGCAATGGCTCTCTGAGTCATAATTTTCTCCCTGAGACTCAAAATTATCAGTTACAGACATGAATCAGCTTGAAGCCAGCCTGGAACTCTGCGGAAGAAAGCCTGCAAGAAATAAAACCTGAGCATCATTATTCCCACCCTCCCCTNAACCAAGGTGATAAACCACATGCTTTTTATTACCAAGCTCCCCCAAAATGATGTGCTTACTATGCAAATTTTAGATGATAGAGATGATACTTCCAAGTGGCCAGGATAAAGGAATACCTTATTTTCTTCAGATCTATCAAAAGAGTCGGCTGCAGGTGAGATGAGATTTTTAAGTTCATTCATGGCATTTGCTACACTTATCACATCCTCTGTGAGAGAGAAATCATGGCTAAGGGGGAGCCTGCATTCCCAGCTGTGGGAAGGTATCGGGGTACAACTATCTGGGCTTCGATATTCCACTTCCAAGCACACACAACAAATGAAAAAGTCCACTAACAGAGAACGTGGCAATGAGAATAACGGAATAAACCTTGCTTCACCATTCCATACAGCTTGGACAAGCCTAGAATTCAAAGTGCCAGTAGATTGAGATCAAGTATGAAAGTTCATAAAGTGTGCAGGAAAGACATGGGTTTAAAAAGTTCCCCGCCAACAGGTTATACATCTAATTTGGAGATGCCCAGGCATATCCCTATGTATCCAATCATCACATGCACTTTATGTGCACTGGCTGCTCTCACAGGCTGTGTATTCACCCCCAGACAGATAGATATGTCTGAGGGAGAAAGGCCACCATGTTTTCTCATGTTCTGTCAGCTTGTCACAGATTACAAAATGAAAATTCTGTCCTTAGGAATCGGCATCCACTCTTTTAGTTTCTCACACTGGGTACCATGCCAATAAAACAATAAAACAGCATCACTGCTTTAAGGGAGAAGAGAAAACAACACACCCCAATACCAAATCTAAGAATTCCTACCCTTCTGAAGCAGCATAATCCATTCACTTAGTACTTCTGATGTAGTTATTGGAGGAGCAGCTAAGGGAGCTATGGGGGCTCAGCCTGGAGAAAAGGAGGCTCAGGGGGCACCTTCTCATTCTGCTCCCAGGGAACCATCAGCAGGACAAGGAGAAATGGCTTCAAGCTGTGCCAGAGGAAGTTCAGGTTGGACATCAGGAAGAATATGTTTGCTGCAAGGCTGGTCAGGCCTTGGAATGGGCTGCCCAGGGAGGTGGGGGAGTCCCCATCCCTGGAGATGTTCAAGGGGCAACCAGACATGGCACTCAGTGCTCTGGGCTGGGTGACAGGGTGGGATCAGTCACAGGCTGGGCTCGATGGCTGTGGAGGTCTTTTCCAACCTTAATGATTCGGTGATTCTCACCACAGACCCAGCGAGGGCTGCACCCCAGCTGCAGGACAGCAGCCACTTCTCTTATCAAGGCATTCTAAAGGCAACAGAGGCTGAGCTGAGGTGACTCCTGCTGTTGCACAGGACTGACCCAAGCACTTCTGCCAACACCAGGGCCTGTCCTCAGCACTCCTGCAGTGTCACCTATCAGTGAAAACACTTAATTCTCCTCAAGCTCACAAGTGAACTCCTCTACATGCACTAGGAATGTTCAGAGACTGGGATCTGGAAGCATACCAGGGAGCACAGCTACCAAAGTGCTCAGTATGGCCTGTTTCTATGAACATTAAAGTAAAATTAAAAAAAAAAGAAATATCCAGGCAATGTCATTTGGATAACAAATGTATAATCTAGGATATTAGTGTCAGGTCAAGCCTAAAAGACACAAAACACCTGGAAGTGATTGACCTTAGACCCCATCCTGGGAACAGGACCTTTCCTGCAGATAACAGAGCCCTCAGAGAGCCCTGGTAAAGACACCCAGGGAATTCTGTGTGATCTGTTCTCACTAAAAACAATTCTTTGTTTGTCTGAGGAAAAAGCACCACCCCATTAGATTTCACTCGATCTTTGACTCCAAGCAAAAAGCAACAATGACATAATGCACTCCTCATTACAGTC
>VYZR01008186.1:39448-53979 GCA_013400675.1 Oxylabes madagascariensis
TGGTTCTGAGCAGTGGCATTTGTGAAAGCTGACAAAGTGACAATGAGAATACCCCCAGAACTTCCTGGGTGAAAGAAGCCAAGGTGCTGGGGGAGACAGAGACCTCAAGAATGCAAAAATATCTGGAAGTGTAGAACCGGCTCTCAGCAGGAGCTTTGGCGACTTCAGGAATTTGTTTCATAGGTCAGTAGAGCTTTAAAATTCCAGTGTTTAGCTGCTGATCACTGGTTTGTTTAGACAGGGACTCCCATAGGCTTCATTGCGTTCCCCATACCACTCAGTACAGACATTTTGCACATTCCGAGAGACAAATTAATTACCCTGACAGATGCAAAATTTGGTTTCGTTACCTGCCTTTGAAAGAGAATCAATATTGCCCACTGCAGACAGCACATCTGGCTCCATGACCAAGGCAATACTCAAAGCAAGCTGCACAGAGAGTCAACATGACACAGAGACAGACACATCCATGTGTGTGTGACACAGAGGGAGACACAAAAGCCAAACTGACTTCATTAAATACATGTCTGAACACTTCCTCCTGGAACTACAGCTGTATGGATTCTGGGGTTCCAATTTAAAAAGGAGTATTTGCAGCTCAGTCTTCTAATACCAAAGAGCTGATAATGTTCCTTATAGATGGAAGATAAATATTCCAGTTTGCAAATTAGCAGATCATCTTCTATTCATTTGAAGTATGATCAAATATATCTTAAAAGCCAAAATAATACAGAGGAGAAGCTATGAGAATATGATTCCCCACCCTCATATAGGAACCCTGCTTTCAACAAGAGAAATTTCATTAAGAACAAATTAGGAATGGAAACAGAGCCCAGAACCTTAAGTACTGTCTGGTAATCATTTTGTCTGTAACAGTCTGTAATAGCTTTTCTCGGCATCCACTTGGGACTCTGCTAATGAAACTGGAGCCTAAAAACATTCCTTTATTTTCTGAAAATAAGTTTTTCTGTTTGTTCAATCCAGGCATTCCGATCCATACACCTCCACAAAAAAGCTCTCCCATGTTTTTAGTCCCATCTACTGTACAGCTGCTGTGGAAACTCCTGAATAGAAATCTGTGAACAAGTAAGTGTAATGTAGAGCTGGACTGCTACTTCACCTGAAAGAAATGACAGGATTCACCCTGTTCCTGTGGCCATTCTGCCAATGGCCATGGATTTACCAAGAGAGATTAAAAGGCAAAATCTAGAGGAGTAAAATTAATATGACACATATTTTTGATAAACTGATGACTGCTTGTGTTACTTTGTCCTTCTTCATTGACTTCGCTCAGGTTAAGAAGTTCTCTTCTGGAATATTTGTACCCAACCAATCTTTCCACAGATGGTTTAATACAGCTGCACAGAGTTATAAAGGCTTTACCATATTGAGAGCAAAGCTATCAGAGGATATTGGCAATTGTTACCACTTGATATTTGCTGACTAAAACCTTCATGCCTTAGTTGACAGAACTAGAGTGCCAAAAAGGAAAAGAACAGAAACATCTTAGAATAAGAGACAACAAAATCTGCCAGAAAAGTTAAAAACAGACACACATCCAAGCCAGCGAGTAGTTACTGACAAAGCACTGTTTGCATGCATGTTAGCAGGCACACAGATCAAGTCTTGGCCTTGGTAAATGGTAAACAACCAACCTGTTGCTGCCCTTCACTTCATCCAGCTCCTTCTGCAGTCTGGCACTCTTCTCCTCCTCCTCCTGCAGCTTCCTCTTCACCACACGGAGCTCCTGCTGAGCTTCGCACTTAATGTCATTGGCTACAACCACTGCAGTCTGCAGGTCAGCCTGGAAACGCCTCCACTCCTCCGTGTCCTCCTGGAAAGAGCAATTAGAGCCCCAAATTGCTGTAAAAACGCACCCAACTCCAGCTGAGCACTCAGTTATTGACCTCTATTGCAGTGATCACAAGCAACCAGGATTTCCCCACAATTTTAAGGTGGTGCTGGGTCAAACGGAACACTTGCCTCTTTATACTACCAAAAATATTGCCGAAGAAATTCATGCTAAAGCTTTCCACTCCAGTATTGCCAAGAAGTCCAAAGTGAAGAGAATGAAGACTTAAAGGGTGCAGAAAGAATTTCTGCTCTTGTTCTAAGAAACCACAATGTCAGTATTGCAATAAATGCTAAGCTTAGCTTTGTCTTGGAGCTTAAACCTTACCTTCATCTGCTTAGTCAGAGCCTTCAGCTGCCTCTCTGTATCTTGTTTTTGCTCTTCCAGCTTCATTGCTTTACCTAGAAATGATAAAAAATGTGAAAAGATTATTAAACACATAAGGGCAACAGTGAAAGTGAGAATGGGGGGGCAGAGAAGCTGATTTAGTTTTGCTTCTGGTAATGCCACTAAAATAGACTGAACTGAATTAAGACACTGCCAATGATCAGGAATGGAAACAACAGAAGATCTGGTACTCCAACATCTCTAAAATATGTCATTATTTTCAGGTATTAAACCAGCCTGAAATTTAAACAATCCCACGTGGATTCACTTACTCAGCACACACATCCCGAGGGATCACTGATGTGTGGAACAGCCACCGGTTCCACCAGGTGGCAGCTCCCTGCCCACAGCAACCTCGACTTTACTGCTCTTCCCAGTGCTTTGCCCTAAAAACTCTTTAATAAAAGTCAAATAATTCCAATTTCTGGAATGGGAAATACTTCCTTCACTAAAGAATGAGCCTTGGAGACTGTCTCTAACGTTCCATCTAGAGCACTCTCTGTTAAAATAGTACTGTTATGCATGAACAGAAGGGAATATCCAACACTGGAATATTTGTAAAGGACAGACCTCCTCCTCCCTGTTGCAGCCCTAACTGAGCCCCCCAAATAAGTTCACTTAAATCTTATTTTCCAGCTCCACCTACTTTCCAGGTCACTGATGAGCTGGTTATTGTGGAGTTTTATAGCACGATGTTGTTCCACCTGGTCTTCCAACTCAAAAATGGTCTCTTTCAGGTTTTTGATATCTGCTTCATTCTCTGATGTCTTCTCCTGCAGCTTCTGGCTGGTTCTGCTCAGTTGCTCAGCTTGTCGGTCACACACTTCCTTCAGCTGACCATACTCATTCTCAGCCTGGGAGGAAGGAAAAAAGCTGCAAGTTTGTCCTTATTTCTTAGGAGATCTCACTCATTAGAGACTTTACTGGGCACCTTGTGGATTTAAGCATTGTGTGTACATCCAGTTTCAATGAAAATGAGAGTCTCGGGAAGCAGAGGTAAGTGATGAATGTCGGTTTTCTTTCCTGGCAATAAAGATAATATAAGATGCTGCAAAGCAAATGAAATTTTCTATATGATGACCACAATTCCAAACCAATCTCTGCAGTTAATGAAGGGAGAGGAATTATATTCCCGGAAAGCTCCACATCTATTTCTGCAGCACATTATGAAAGTGATATCACTGCCTTAGGGCCAGGCTGACGAGCAGTTCATCCACATTAACAATTTGCTGCTTTTACCATGTGCATTTTCAATGGACTGTGAAAACACACACAGCAGAGCCAGCTACTGCAGATAAGTGTATTTCTGTATATGGGACATCTGGAATTACTGAAGGGAGAATCTGCTGCACACTTCAGTTTGTTGGCTCAGCCCAGTGATCAATGCTTCCAGGTTTGGGGGGAGCTCTCTGACTATGAACAAGCTATGGAAAAGGTGCAGGCTGCCAATTCAGTGAGCAGCACTGGCACAGCCTCACTGCAGGGCAGCCTTACAGAAGCCTGTGGTCTTGTTTGGGTGTCACAAATAGCCAATGATTCAAAACAGCTTAATTCGAGGGAAGGGAAGAGTAAAAAGAAGGAAATCTGTGGTTTCCAAACCAAGCAATAAAAAGTTTGGTATAGAGTCTGAGCACTCAGCAGTTTTTCATTTATTTTTCATGAACTGCAGCTCCAGAAAGCACTTGGGAGCTTCCTCTACTAACTCCGTTTGCTGTGGTCACCTATTTTAGCTGAAAGGACATCTGGATTTTCTAAATCACTCAAACCATGGAGGTGCTTTTTGGCAATGCTCTCTTCCTCTGCAGCCAATTTTATCATTCTTCTCATGTTCCCTTCCCCATACAGGAAAGGCTACATACTCTCACTCCTTCTGCAGCACCAGGACATACAATCACTGCTTGTGCTTTATTAACACTTGTTGAATGATGCCTCACGCTGCAGCTCCTCTGAACAGCCAGGATCACACAGAAAACAGGCACAGTAACTTGCTAAAGCTTGTTTGGAGCAAAGCTATGAACTCACAAATGAGGTGAATTGTTCTAAAATATCTTTTTCCATTACTTTACCTATTCCAAAACAGAGCATTTCTCTTTTTTTTCTAAAAATATTTGTTTTATGAAAATTATCTCATCCGGAGCTTGACTGTGCATCATCAGCCATGTTGCTCCCCTATCAGCTTCCCTGAGCATTAACTCATGTCCTTGTGTCCTCATGACCAATGACACCTATACTTCACTGCTAATTAACTGTGATTCATTATTCAGAATTTAATATTCACAGCTAACTATTTATGCCCTTCTCTTCATCTGATTTGCAAGTGATTTACACTATTTGTTCACATCATATCAAAGTAATTTTTTATTGATGTGCTCTTTGCTCCAATTCTGATAGACACAATTCTCTTTAGTAAAAGAGTAAAGTCTATAGATGGCATTAGGACAAAATAGTTATGAATTTATAAATACAGATATGCTAATAGTTATTTCTGGGAAAATATGAGTATAGCAGCAGAAAGTGAGACAGTATCATATAATCCCAGCTTCTATTCAGAGCTAATAATTCAATTTAAATCCTGGAAACTTACAATCAGTGGCCCAATAACAATGTAAAGACCAATCTATATATGAAAGGACAGAAACAACCACTTTATTTTAGAGCTGTTACTGTTTTACCTTAGAGAGCAGCCCCTGAATGTGCTTCAGTTCACTGTTTGCCTTCAGCAGCTCTTGTTTCAGCTCAGTGCAAGAGGCTTCTAACTGAGCCTTTTCTGCATGGGCTACTTTGAGCATCTCCTGCACCTCGGAGTTGCCAGAGGTGCAGCCCATCACGTTGATTTCTGCAGCCTTTTGTTTCTCATTCTCCAGCTGAGTTTTGAGAGAGCCATTCTCGATTTTCAGACCTTCCAAGGCAATTTTGCAGTCCTCCAGACTTTTTGTTACTGTGCTGTTGCTCTGCTGTTCCACTTCTAGAAGTTTAAGCAGCTTCTCATTTTCCTCTCTCAGGCTTTTTATCACCTGCTGGGCATCCTGATGCTCCCTTTCTAAGCTTCTCAAGCTGCTGGTTAACTGTTGCTGAATGTTGAGCAGTTTCTCTCTTTCAAATTGTGCTTTTTCAAGAATTTCTGCACATTTCTGTTCCAGTTCGAGAACCTTCCCCTCTTGAGCTTCATTCTTGGATCTCTCTTGGAGGAGAGTCATGAGCTTCTCATTTTCCTGGCTCAGCTGCTCGGCTCTATCTCTGTGCTGACGGAAGGAAGTCTCCAGGAGAGCTTTCTCTTCCACCAGCTTCTCATTTTCTGTTGTCAGCTCCTGCACCATTTGCTGCTGATCCGACAGCTCCTGCAAAGTGGCCTGCAGCTCCTCCGCTGTGCTGTGGTGATTCTCCTCCATCTTCTGTATTCTCTCTGTAAGAGATGCAACAGAGAGGTCGCTGATATTGTTTGGAGAACTCCCTGCAGTGGAGCACTTGGAGCCTTTGAAGTGGTTGCTGCTGGCGGATGCTGGCCTGGAAGGGACATCTGCTATGTGCTCGAAGTCAGACGCATCGGGGGACAGGGAGGCTTTGGTGACATCGCTGCTGGAGGAACTGGAATTGCGCAGGGCACCCCCGTTCACGCGCTGCCTGTGCTCCTCCGCCTCAGCCCTTGACACATTCTTGGATGGGCTTCCAAAACTTGACTCTTGGGTGGTTGGGGTTGGGAGGCTGCTGTCGCCTCCACTGCTTGTGGTTGTGTCTGAGAGAGGAGAGTTCTCCAGATAAAGCAATTTCTCTTTCAAAGCACGGTTTTCTTCTCCCAGGCTAGCAAGCTCTTTTTGGAAAGTCCTGTTTTTCTCCTGAAGGGTCCTTATTAATGGATCTATGTCAACAGGTGATACTGTTTCTAAATTTTGGTTGGAAGCACCCATTCCTTCAGCGTTGAGTGACCCTTTCTCTTTGCATTTCTTCAACTCACAACGAAGTTTGGTAATTTCTGAATCTTTTGTCTTTGCTTCTGCCAGGAGTTCTTTAACCTGAGATTCCAGAACAGCCTTGTCACCAGTTTCATTCTCTTGCTTGGACTTGCTGGTGGGGCGCACGTGTTTGGTAGGAGTTGGTGCACCAGAAGAGGTGGGGCTGGGCTGTGTTTTCCTGGTGTTGGCTTGACCACGCAGCACTGCTCTCTCCCTGGACACGGATGAGGACAATTCCCGGGGTGCTGGGATCCCTGTGCGCTTCGCGGCCGAAACTGTTCCTTGAGGAACAAGGGATGAAGGAAATTTGAGTTAGCGCATGAAGAAAACAAGTTTCACAACAACAATGCTGGAGCCTAGAGCAGTCCTGGAAAAAAACACCTGAGTGTTTGAATAGGTTTAGTCATGACTGACTGTGTGGATTCATGTTTCAAAGGCTTGTATTATTCTTCATTTCTTCCTTTCCCATCCCCTGCAAAGGAACACAGCCCAGTAAACTTTCTCCCAGTGTAATAATATAATACATAAATGCTGCAATACATGAACTACAACCCCCTATTAATTATACTGATGTAAAGATATAAAGATATTAATTATTTGAAAGTAAAAGTTCTTCACATTACGTTGTAAAATGCTGGATCTAATCCTAGTAATTTCTGCGGAAATGTTCACTAACTTAAGAAAAGATACTGTCTTTGAAAGAAATGTATTTTTATCACACACAAAACTATTTGCATTATACTCTATTTAAGCAGATCATCACAAAAGAAGGACTGAAACATTTATGCTGAGCACAGATTCCGTGAAATATAGAACTCTTCTGGCACTTCCAACACTAAGACAATTGTGTTGCTCAGCTCCTTGCAGAGATGGATGAGAGATTTTCCATGTTCTAAATTCCCATCCTCTTATGGAAGAAGAGCAGAAGGAGGTTAGAGAGTTGATGCTGTTCTGTTCGGTTGTTGGTTGGGTTTTTTCCCCACCAACCAACAATGCAAAGCATTATGCAATTACAAAGGAAATGAAGTTCATGAGTTGTTGATTTTCATCTTCCAAAGCTCTCTGGAAATACAGGACCCCGGGCACTGAAGAAGCAATAAAAGACATCTGAACCATGGAAGTTGTAACAAGCTGGTTAAAGAAAAGAAGCTGGTTCAATGGGAAGGTAAAGACACACCACTGCAAGAGACAACACCATGAATTTAAGAAAATCCTCCTGAAAATTCAGGACCTTAGTCAAAAGGAAAAGCCCTAAATTACAGGACCATAAAGTGTGGGGATAGGGCACAATGCGGAGATGTCCAATGTAGCCACATAAACAGGATGCAAGAGCGAGTTATGCAAACAGAAAGGGCTAGTGAGCCAGTGTTTGCAATAAAAACAACTTCCAGAAGGACTCTGGGGGGAAATCCTAGAACGAATTCCATCTTTCCACATTCGGGAAGCTCTTTGCCGACACACATGTGCAGCGTTCACAAAAAATCAAAGAGCATTAAGAGCAAAGGGGAGCGGATTCCATGCCTTACACAGCCTTCTCCTTGCAGTGCAGGGCACAGAAGGGTTAACATTAACACCACCCCGTTTGCTCAGCATCTCTTTTGAAGAATGTACTGGGTTTATAAAGCCCACACAAACAGGAGCCCCTCCTCCTCCCCCCCCAAACACACACACTCTGCAGCAGCACAATAAACACCCCGAGACAAAGAGCAGCTGAAGAAAAGCCCCCTGAACCCGGCGCAGCGCTGGCAGGAGAGCACAGAGAGCCTCTGTCATGACAGGGGCACGGTGAGGCCAGAGACAAAGGCTCCAGTGTTTTTGGGAAGAGATACAGGGACAGCCAGGCCCACACAGCTTCATTCAGTCACCTACAGCTGGAGGGGACAGCACAGCTCAGGGATCTCCGGTGGAAAGCACCACGGAAGCGGAGATGGGAATTCTCCTTGTCAGAGCCGGAGGTCCTGGCTCATGGATCTTCCCATTCCCAACCCAAGTGCCAGGATCTGGCACCTGTAAAACATCGCAGTGAGCTCAGCACATGAGCAAAGCTCGTGGTGTTCCTGCAGCCAACACCAGGAGATGAAGGACAGGAGGAAAACTGAAAGGATCGTGATGTGATGTGACTTCCAGCAGAGAAATCCCAACTCAGCACAGCTCCTTCCTGCTCAGAGAGAGGCACAGGTGAACTCCAGGTGGGAAAGCTCTGGAATGCATCCTGACCATGGAGTAGGATGAGTGTCCAGCACACCGAAGCCATTTTCACACAAGCTGTAACCATACTACAAGAGGTAAAATCTACATTACAAATGATCAGAGATGGTCTTGAATGGAGCCTAAGGGGTGATTTAAAGCCTTCTGTACGTCCTGGGCTTTTATTCGATCTGAAAGGGTTTTCTGCCTTTCACACAAAATTTTGTGACCAAAGCAAGTGCTTTGAGAAACTTTTTTAATGCCCAAACCAGTTCAATGACACGACTGTCAACCGGTCAGTACATGACTAAGCAGTATTCTATAAATAGTGGGTGGTATTCTGTACATTACAAGAAATAATGAGGTAATTACACATTAGTACAAATTGCTTGGCACTAAGGAAACCACCTTTTCCTAGGAGATACGCTGCACTTGTACTGATGCCAGCGTATTTCTAATCACCACCAGATGACAACTGCTACACGATCCTGAGCAATGGAAGACATATACATAAGGATAACAATTAATGATATTTAACTGGGATTATGTGTACTCCACCAGTTTGCCAACCAGTGCAGGCTTTGAGCTTACTCAATGTGCCTCATGTGTTTTGCAAGACTCCACGCTCTGCTGACTTGTTGTGTCATAAATCACAAAGCATTTGCTATCCATCCATAACCATTAACCAACTTGGTTTTTTCACGATGTAGAGACTTAAATATTTTCCTCACTCCACTCTCCACAAGCACCACACGATACTAAAAAGTCACAAGGAGCCCAAAGGAAAAAAGTTCTAAGCGCATATGTTGATCACAAAACATCAAATCAAGTATGAACGCTACTTTAAAGTCTATTTTATGGGCAACCCCGCTCTGAATGACCTTGGAATTGAGCAGTGTAGTGGTTGGCAATGACTGCCAATGCCACAGCCGGAGGCTCCACAGGCAGGAGCTGCACTGAGGGCTGTGCAAGTCCCCCTGGTGACTTGATTAACTGGCCCCCAGTCTGGGGATGGGCTGGGGGAGACCCCAGACAGACACGTGCCTCCCAGGCTGCTGCATCCAATACAGCCCTGATTTATGCTGCTGCTTTCAGGGGCTGGAACCGTGCAGGACTTCATTGCCCGGTAAGTGCTGCTGGTTTTGAGCAGGGGAGAGGAAAACAACCAGCCCTGAATCTCAGTGGAGGTCACCTCATCATGGGTTCCTCACCCGAGTGCCCAGTAAAAACTTCTCCATTTTCAGCTGTGCTTCTCAGGTGTGAGGCATTAAACCATAACAACAGATAGAACTCGTAATTCTCTGAGCGCTTTAAAATTAACAGCTATTTAACTCAAATCCTCTGAAACACATAGTTAAATTACAAGACAGGGAAGCAGAAAGAAATGAAATACCTCACCCAAGCTCACACTAAATCAGGATTAGGAGCAGGGTTCATACCCTGCTGTGCAGCTTTCCATGCACCACTTGCTGCCAGGGAGCACCCCCTGACTTCCCACTGGTGTCAAAAGCCAAAGTATCACTTTAATGAGATAAAAGTTGGCCCCGATGATCTTTCAACATTCTAATCCCCCTTTCAACACAACTACAACGTTTCTCGCAGAAGCACGAGGATTATTTCTCAGTTTTTCCACATTATGATCTATTTCTGATCCGAGCTCTCAGCAGCTTCCATAGGGACATCCATAACCAGGAAAAAATGGACTATGGAATGGAGGAAAACATTTCCCAATCCTCCAAGGTGAAATACACAGGATTGTTGTTCAGAAGTAATATCCAGGCAGCACAGCCAATGTAATTACAGTGGTACCAGGATAAGGGGAAGAGGGAAGCAAACATTTTACCAGTCACAGGGGGACACGTGTGACATTATGGAATGAAGATTCAATACATTTCTCTGCCTTTACATTCCATGTGCTCTGAGATAGCACATACTGCAGTAAAGCACCAGCCTTGAATTTACATTTATTTTACTTGATCCTTAATTATATTAACAGTTCAAACACCTGCTTCCCCAGTCCCAGAGCAGAGGAATAATCTCACTTGGGAAGTGACAACATTTGACTACATAAACACCTTTGAAAATGTTCTCATTTCTGCCTTGAATCTATTTTTTAGAACCGCAGTCAATCAAAAATTATTTGCCTCTGGCCTTTGTCCCATTTGTGTCCCACAACCTGCCCTTTTCTTAATCCTCCCCTCCATCAACATATTAATAACCCAAAGGTTAATGCCATGGCCTTCTGCTGTTCCACAGTGGAGTTAACAGGGAATGTTCCATTTAGTACCTTATTCCTCAATTTTAATCCTGTCATCTCTTAAACAAACAACAATAAAAACACATTTTCTCCTTCGACATATTCAAAATTCCACGTCAGTAATTCACTGTTCCATAGTTTCAGTACTTACTAAGCCTCCTGCACAGAGCCCATGGCTGTAATTTAAGCACTGATCACCGAGTCATCTCACAAAGCATTTCAGTCATGTAAGACTAAAGCATGGAGACAGATGCAGCTTTGGTGTGATGTTTTTAAACAATGGATACCTTATTTGAATTGCAAGGGCAGGATAACTAACAGGAAATAAAAGAAAGCTATTCATAGCATTCTGCAATGTTCAGAAAGGCAAACTGTTGCCTGCAGACAAGTTTGTCCTCTCATGAGGGATGTTACAGCTCTCTCATTCCAGCTCCTGCTCTTGCAACACATCAGCAATTTCGCTGTCCTGTGTCTGTCATCCCTAAATCCACCTCAGAAGGGACAGTGCAACAAAAGATTGCAAGAAGAAATTAAGGACTAACTCACAGCCTCTCTGGCAACAGAAGACTGGGGTTCTCCTGTCATTCTGGAATTCTGCTCTCACATGTCAGGACGTTTTAATGAAATTTCCCATCTGAACAGAACTCCTGAGCCTCAGATACAGAAATGGTTCCTTGAGGGAAAGGTCAGTACAAATCAAGTGGGCTGGAAGCATTTAGCACCATGGCTAAGTAAAGGGAATATTAACAGCCCACGCTTGTACAGCAAACAAAAAGAATTATTAAACTACCCCACACAATTTTACTGTGCTCTAGCACTTGTGGTTTAGCTGAAATATGTCCTTCTTATCAATGCTGGCTTTCAGCTCATCCTCTGGCTGTGACTTCGGTAGATCCTGGACTTGAAAGCACTTCCTGAGGCTTTGCCAGGATGTGCTGAGGATCCAGAGCAGCACCAAGAACACACAGTGACAACCAGGCAAGGCAGGCAGGTACCCTGTGCTCAGCCTTGCCTGGGAAAGGTCCTGGCACCACATTTAGTTTCTCAGTAAAACTAACCTGGGTCACAGGAGTATCTTAATTCCACCCGGTTTATGACACCTGGTCTAGGACACCAAAATACAGCTGCCTAGTGCCATTTCAGATGACCTTTAGGTATATTTAAAATACCTTCACTGCATTCAAAGATTTGGCAGCACCTGTAAGAGACTTGTCCCTTGCTCCAGAGGCAGACAAAGCAACTGGGATGGCTGAAGACACCTTAAGTGCCACCTGACATTGAACTGAGCAGTCAGACTTTGTTCACGGATTTACAAACCTATGTTAGAAGGCAGATAACAGCAGCTTTTTTGTGCTACGTTCAGAATTTCTCCGGTACCCAAGTACCTTTTAGCTGATTTCCAGCTCCACAACGAACAATTTAACACAATGGATTAATATGGGATTCATGACATCAGCGATGTGAATTTAGTCACAGGTCACAAAAGCTGGCATTAGCCTGGAGTCACCACACTCTCCGGTGACTCACTGTGATAAAGCAGCACATGTTACAGGGAGCCTGGACATGTTTTCTGACTTCTTTTGTCAGAGTGAAGTTTTCAAGAACCTAATTAACTTGGTGTTTAAAATCCATTTTTCAAAAGCAGATAAGCCACTAAGACCTCAAAGCTTAACTGAAAGCCCAGGGGACTTGGCAGATCCCTTTCACCCCGTTCCAGCATTGATCCTGAGATTGATACTGAGACTGATTAAGAGCCAGCGAGGGATGTCCTTTGGGAAATGGTGACTGAACAGCACAGAGCAAGGATTGCTGCACACTTGACTCCTTTAAAGTACTTTTTCATTAAAAGGTTTCAGCACACATCTGTTTTATTTGAACACCCTATTTTCTTCTTTTTTTGCCCCTTCCTTTAAAGCAAATGAAATGGTTAAAAAACAACTTCCCTGCTGACCAGAGATCTCCTGATATCCTAATTAACAGGAAACACATTGACATATTTCACGGTGGCATGAGGAAAAGCAAACATTGAGAAGTAGGGCAGATAGAACAGCAGCCCTTACCTGCACTGCTGGGCTACGTCACACAGAACCTAGAGACAAAATCCCACATTCTGCCACACTGCTTAATGCCCCTACCCTTAAACCTCTGGGAATGGTAGGACAGCTTGGTAATAAATACTGATGGGATGCACAGAACTAAATCAAGCCATGCGGAAGATCTGAATCAGTTCTTCTTGGGAGCTGAAATGTGAGTGGGACTGGACGCAAAAGGCTGGATTTTCAGAGATGCAGGTGGCAAGCGACACCACACAGCACTTACTGATACTTTCAAAACTGCTTGAGCTGTTTAGAACTTCACATTTGAGAGTGAAATGGCTGAAACTTCTGTTCCACCACTGGCTTAGGCAAAAGTCAGGATAAAGAATGACACTATTGTACTGTGGCAAAGTACCACGGCTTGATCTGCTTGATACACAAAGGGAATGAGCTGAACGGGATCGCTGTCAGCATTCTTCCATGACAACAGCACTGGATACTCCTCTGAATAATCCTCAAAAACTGAAGAGGAGCACACCATTTTCCATCCCTTTTAGGGTTGTCCTACAGAAAGACAACGCTCCCTGCTACCTGGTCTTTATGCAGCAGCAAACAAAGCAAAGCAAGGCTTGGCCAGCCCTGGTTCTCCCGAATTAATCAGTCTGTTTGCAGAGTGTTAGTCATAGAGCCAACACCTTCACAGGTCAGCAACTCCTTGGGAAGGTTCACTTGTACTCCACCTAGCTTTTAAAGAAAGACAAGGAGATGAGTCCAGAACAACAAATGTGGTTTTGATAATCCAGCACTAATTATATATAGAAGCTTCTGCTCCAACAGGGCCTTTTACTCACTTAGCAAACACAGACTAAGAGTAATTAAAACATTACCTTTTTTTCTGAATCTTTTTAATGGCCTGTTGGACTGTCTGGTCTCCCTGATTGCATTGTCTGTGGAACAGGCACAATATGCAACAGGAGGAGAGAGCTAAAAGGCTTAATGCAAAGATTTTGATCTATGTAATCATCATGGAGAGTGCAGGAAAGCGACTCAGGTATAGATATTTGAGATGAAGGATAAAAATAAGAGACCAAGGAGAAGTAAAAATTATATTACAAAGTATTAGGGAACAACAGATGACTGTACTGAAAAAGCTACACTAGCAAAGAAAAAGAAAAAGCAGCAATAAGCATCTTGATCTGAGTAATTCCTAATTTAAGACTAAGAGACCCCTGACATTTGAGCTGAACACTTGGTAAAGGTTGGCTGATTTCTTTAGTAAGAAATATGAGTCTAGAGATCTGGAGTGCAAAATGCACACAAGAAAAGGCATTTTCGGTAACTTAAAGACTAAGTCATGACAAAACTACTTGTCAGTGGTTTAAATCTGCAGATGAACTATTGGTAGGACATTCTTTTCAAGGGTGGCCACCAGAAGAGACTCTCCCACGGCAGGAATGTAACCCAATAGTAGAGACGACCTTATAGTTGAAGCATCTCCATTTAGTTCAAATTTTAGCATCTAAACAAGTACTCAGAATCCAGAAAAGACCCCAGTAAGTTTTATGGTGGTTTTAAAAGAGAAAAATGTCTGCTGCACAATTAAGAAATGATCACACACATTTTCTTTCCACCTGATCAATAACTCTGTCATCTTGTCCTTGCACAGAAAGTCACATTTAACTCTTCCAGAAAAGTGTGAAAATGAAAATAGAACAAGATCAGCTCTACTCAGTATCTGATGGTTCCAAGCTCAACACAGCCACAAGAACTGAATTTCAAGTTCACTTTGTCACAGCTCAATTCTATTACAGTGGAAACAAGGTCGCATTCAGAAGGTAAACGAGACGAGATCTGATCAAAAC
>VYZR01008186.1:61780-84762 GCA_013400675.1 Oxylabes madagascariensis
AACCCTGCAAACTCCTGTTAGCCCTGTGCTTTCCCAAGAGTGCATTTTTTCAGTGATGAATATCAAAATTTGCCTGTAAGAACTTCAAATGTAAATTCTGCTGCTGATAAAAATATAGAGCTTGTTAGCTCTGTGCTCCAGAGCCTGATGAAAAGGGCAGGAAGCTGCAGCTCTGATGTAATTTATAGCCTGAGAGAACCGACCGATGATCACACAGCACACAAGGGCAGAGTGCTCTGCCCCAGAACATGCAATCCATATCTATTGATGCTTGTGGAAAAACATTTCATGAAATATAATAGATGGAACATTCCAAAGAGATCTGTGAACACATGCCTGCTTTGGATTATAGGAAGAAAAAAGTTCATGCATGGAAAATCTAACAGTGTCTACACAATCATCGGATATCTCGGTTTTAGATCATCTTCAATCATCATGCTCAAATTGCTTGCAGATACAGAATGGGAAAGTATTAGAAAATAATGAAAATATCAAATATTTGTCCATCTTCTAGTGTCAGTCTGTGAGAATCACTGAAAAATCAAATTAAGTTCTCCTCAAGCAATGCAGGCCAAATGAAACAGAAGTACTCTTGCCTCAGTTTTACAATCTCACGTTGTTTTGAAAGCTACATTCCCTGTGGAAATCAGATTTTATGAAGAGTAAATTAGTAAAACTGGGGAGGAATTGAAAAGAGAAAAAGATAAGATAGATTACTTTGCTGAAATACTGGTAGAAGAAGGTCCAGAACACAGGACTGCTTCCAAATAAACTTCTCAGTACCTCCAGGGCTCTGGCAGCTTTCAGTGGGAAGACCAAGGGGCAATACTTGCTCAAATTTCTTTGGCCAGCTTTACAACTTCAAGATCTCGAGGAGCCAAACATAGCCCAAACAAAAAGAAGCAAGCTTCTCTTTTTCTCCAGCATTATTCCCTCCTCCTTTCACCCTTTTCCCTCTTTCAAGTCATTTAATGCTGTGTCAGAACCAACACAATCACAACTATCCCCTGGCTGTTTCCTTGTCACTCTGCAGCTGTCAAGCACATTAACTAAACTAATGAAAACATTAATGAAAACAACCCCCAAGAAAATTAGCTTTTACATCTACTATCATGTTAGATCTACCACTGGTAGGTCCTAAAACACCACCAGCACTGGGGCAAAAGTACAGTCCAGAGCTCTGGACCCACAGGGCAAGTTCTTGCTGACCAGCTCATTCAGCAGGATTCCCAGAAGCTCCCTGCCTTCATCCAAAAATGGCTTTGTTTTGCTGATGGAAATTAATCTCACACAAAATGCATAAACCACATCCTGCTGCCTGCCATGCCCTAAAAGTTCTTCTTCTAAAAGCTGTCATCCTGCCCATGGAGTAAGCACTCCCACTTAGCAGATCCTCCCAGCCAGGGCAGAAAACTGCTGGGAAGGCCCTGTAGTGTAGGAGATCTTATTGATGATCTTTTCCATTAATTTAGCATTCATTAGCCTTTCAACTTGGAATCAGGGGACCTCAGATTATCACTTAAGGCTGCCTCAGATAATTCCAGAGGTAAGTTACTCACATGCATGACTAAATTCCTCTAAGAGGTCAGTCCAGATTGTGACAGTGTCTGGCTGTTCCCGTTTCACTGGGAGCAGAGGAGACACTGCACTGACTGACGTGTTTGTCAGTCCTTCTGAGATGATTTAATCGTGTCAGTCCCCTCGTGTCACCTCACGAGACCAATCAACAGAGTTGGCCCTCACTGGCCTTGGAAGAAAAGCTCAAGTCAAGTAAAAATTACTCTCCAGGGGAAAATAAACTTCTTCAATATCAGTTTAATCAGCAGTGTGTTGCTACTCTGAAAAATGAGAGCATTTCTAAACCCCCCATGCAAGAATGACTTGTGGGAGGAAGAGGTGACTAAGGAATTAAACTCTCCAGTGGAGAGCAAACTGTGGTTTGTTGGCTCCACTGGGAACAAAAGGTCTGTGGCTCGCTGCCCGAGCTCCAAGAGGACATGACTTGCTGTCGGTATTTCCATGAAAGCTGTTATGTGATTCATTAGCTTTGCTGGCCCCTCTCTCCTCCCTCCCTTCCCCCCACACCATCATTAAACTCATCTGGTCTCTTGAGCTCTTGCTTGGCAGAAATGGTGTTCTGACATCCAAGAGAGTTAAAATGAACGGCTCCTATGTTTGGGAGGAAGGGAGACTAAGGAGAGCACCCAGAGAAGATCTGACTACACACCCTGAAAATAAAGAACAGAAATGACAAGAACATGTTTTTCTACAATGGCATTTCTCTTCAAAGTCTCCTATGTTTTACACTGAAAAATCCCTTCCTCAAACTCAAATGAAGCCACCCCTGGGCCAGGACAAAACAGACATAAGAAAACAGATCAATACTGACTCAGTGCAGGCACGGACACTTGATATTCTCATCCAAGCCATGTAAGCATGTTTTACAAATAAACACAATCCCAAAAAAAGCCTAACCCTTGGATAACCCCACCCGTCACCTTGTTCCAACACGAGAACTTAACATTTCCCATTCAAGCGATTCTTTCACAAAAGTTTTTGTGGGTATTGAGTCATTTTTTCCCACCTCTTCCCAAAGATATTCATCATCCATCACCTGCAGATGTTTAGAGGATAAACAACCCCCCCATCACCGTGTCAACCAGTGTCAAAGAACATCAGTGCTCCTCTTCAGAAATAACAGGAGGCCTCCCTGTTTCCAAGGCAAACTATGTTTGAAAGGCTTTCTCCCAATAAACACAGTGCACTGGATAGCTCTGGATTCTTCCATACAACTCCCAGGAAATGTTCCAGCTATTCCACAGGTGCTCTGGCCTCTGTATACACTCTTTCCCTTAGCTTGGGTAGCCACTTTCAAAAGCAGAAAACAAATTCAGCGGACAAACTCCTGCAATATTCACTCGCCTTTCACATCATTTTCTGTACTACTTTATAGGTGTTTTCATTCTAAAACCTCCACTGGTTTTAAAAACATGAATATTCAGAGCACTGGGGTATAGCAGGAAAACCAACCACTTGCAAGGAGCAGAGTTTTGGCAAAGAAGTGATGCAAACTTGGGTCACACACCACAAAGTTCTCACAAAGGATTGTAAAAGCTATTTAAAGTGAGTTTTAAATTAGAAGCTGGAAAAAGCCTATAGAATTTAATGTTATAAGCAATCCTCTCAAATCCTTGTTAGACACTCTAACACGCTTAGGAAGATGGAGATTAATTTGAAATGATACTGGGCTGTTAATCTTGTCTTCTGTTCAAAACACTCCCATCAGGCATCAGCAGTGAATTTCTTTCCTCTGTCTTCTCCTCGCCACAGTCCCTTGCTCAGCCAGTCCCAGTTCTGTGATTCTCCTGTATTAATGTGTTAACTTTCAACTGCTCAGCTTGGAGACAGTAATTTCCTTCCTGTTCCTGGACAGCACTGACCAGCCCACCCAGAATTTAAACTTAATAGAAAAACCCATTAAAGTACATAACTCTCTCATAAATATGTGAAAGTAAGTATTTTACTTGAAATGATAACCTATATCATAACAGGATCAGATTTTTAAAGACTTCAGTGCCCACTGACACCAAGAGGAGGAACAAAGCTGGTAAGTTTGGGGTGAAAGACTTAGAGATGAGCCATAAGATGTCCATAAAGTTTCCAAAGGAAGTAGGCAAACAAGATGACCCTGAATGTCATGATCAGAGAAACAGGTCAAATTGGTTGTCTGTCACTAAAGCTGGCTCATGAGCGAGATCAATAAAGCAACCCATTCCTGGGGTTTAGCCTGGTTATTCCAAAACACAAGCTCAGAAGTACCACAGCTGTTCAGGATGTTGGTGTTCCTGAACGAGAGCTGAATTAAGTTCACTCATGCAGAAACAAAAGTCAGAGATACTACGAGGTATCACATTCTGATGTGGGAAGCAGGTTTTTGCATCCTCGCTGTCAAAAACACAAACTCTGAGGTCCAAAGCCAGAGCTCACACACACAAAAATAATATGTTGTCAGACTTTTTTTTCTTTTTGTCAGCAGGAATGTTCCTGACTCTTTTTCATGGTTAAACATTGGAGTTTTGAACACATAGTTCAATACAAAACACTAGTTTTTAGTCCTACTCATACCTTACGAATAGTGAGGACTTTCAAACAAGACCTACTACAGCCTACACTTAAAAACTGAGAATAGTTAAAAACTGCTTAGGTGCAACAGAAGTATAACGCTTTCCTCTTCAATAAAAAAATAAATCAAGAGAAAACAAAGGATGAAAGAGATTTTTCAAACCCCCAAGAGGTCTGCACGCTCATTTATCATCTGTGTTAACAGCAATAAGCTGTTCAAATGGCTCTGCAAAATCAGAGTCTGTTTGCTCCAAATGATCAGAAGTCGGCAGTGTATCTCCCAGGGCTACTACCCAGCTCTTCCTTAATTTATTATCAGTACTACCCCTCCTAAATGACACGTTTAGCTCCAGCAAAACTTCGCTGGCTGGCAGTGGCCAGCAGATTTCAGGGGCTGGGGATGTAGGCAGCCATACTCTTCAGCCTAAAGTTTCACTTTCCCTTAGGGCAGCATTTCTTCTGGTGACTGGATACTGGCAGCTTTTGTGTTCTTCATTAGCCCGGTGATTAACATAGTGCTAGAGAGTTCTCACTACACCTCACTGCTGTTCCAGCACTCGCTGGCACATCTATTGTGAGATCCCTGAGCAGCAAAGCAGCCCTGGCTAACAATACCGGAGATCAGGTACATTTGGGTTTGCTCTTAAAACAATACCTACATATCTACGCGAAGTCATAGAAACCCCTGATCAAGCAGTAACAACTTTAATGGGATTTTGTGAATGAAATTCCCATGGCAACAGCAAGAAACAGAGTGCCAGGAAATACAACCGACTGAGGTTTTATGTGTGTTAGAGGGTTCTAAATTCGGAAAGAAACTGAGAAATAAGCTGCAGAAATCAGTGGACCTACGGGGTTTCCCCCCTCATTCAGCATTTGAGAAACAAGTAAAATAAATCAGAAGGCAACCGAAGCAGCACTACGGCATCAGGAACAAATTAGCAGCCGTGCTGGTGTACGGTGCAGACATTTGGCACACGGGGAATGCGATCTACCTGATACCAGCTCTCAGCTTTCTATGAAATCTGCTCCTGATTAACATGCAGAGCGCTACACTTCTGAAAGGACAATGGTGGGAGACCTTCCACAAAGGCATCATTTTAAATTCTAAGGCCTGGAAAATTTCAGGCCTCAGGCCACGAACAATGGTGAAGGCTAACACAGCCAAGCTGCAGATCCTGACAAGTTTTATGTACATCACTACATTGGCTTTGTAACTTTTTAGCTGCATCATGCAGACTATGCAAAAAAAAAAAAAAAAATCTGTCAGCGAACAGGGTCCCTCCCTTGCAGGCTTTCTGTTCCAAAGGATTCCTTTCAGAAAGGCTCCCCTAAGGACGGTGCTGTGATCTCAGGTACGGAAGGGCAAATAAAGCGCATTTACAAGGCGAACAGCAGCAGTGTCCCCAGCAGTGGCGGTGACACCAGCCCTGTGCCGGCTCAGCGGGAGCCCCCGAGAACAAAACGCCATCCCCGCGGTGCCGCCGCCCNGAGCGAGCGGGGCAGCGCCGGGGGACACCCAGCGGCCGCCGCGGGAGCTGCAGCGCTCCGCCCGGGCCGGGCAGGGCCGCGGGATCGGGGCTCCGAGAGGGAGCGATGCTCCGGCACCGCCTGCAGCGGAGCTTCCCCGGCCCCAAAGAGCCGGGGCGGACAGGGGAGAACAGCAGGGAGCCCGATCCGGGCGGTACACCAGGGTGTTTCTAAGCAAAACGCTGAAACGCGGCTGGGGGCGAAGGAGGGCAGAGGGACCCTCAGCAGAGACCTGAGCAGCTACATGCCTCCGAATTAATTTCCCCTCTCCATTATTTTCCCCCAGTTCCACCACCCAAAGCGTGCTGCTCACCACGGAGCAAACAGACTTTGCCCACAGATCTAACTACACTGCTGAGCACAGCACTGACGTGTCTGGGCAAGGGCAGCTCATAACCGTCATAAAAATGAGGGGACCCAATTTCGGAAATAGTCAGCATCTTGTGATGACATAGATACCCAAAGGATGCTGAAATGGAGACTGGGCTCCTCTGAAAACCTGAGCGTGATTGTGAGCATGAGCCCTTTCTGACAAGTCCCATCTATCAGATCTGTTCTGATATCCTCTGGGGCTGTTCCTGGGTCAGCCGAGCACCCCCAGCTGCTCTCAGCTTCCCCTGGTGCTGAGAACAGCACAGCAGGCTTACATCCCTTTTATACTAAACAATACACAGGGTTTAATGAATACCATTAAAATCTATTTGTGTTTATTGAAGTAAGGATGTGGTGTTTTATTCCTAAANGACTATGCAAAAAAAAAAAAAAAAATCTGTCAGCGAACAGGGTCCCTCCCTTGCAGGCTTTCTGTTCCAAAGGATTCCTTTCAGAAAGGCTCCCCTAAGGACGGTGCTGTGATCTCAGGTACGGAAGGGCAAATAAAGCGCATTTACAAGGCGAACAGCAGCAGTGTCCCCAGCAGTGGCGGTGACACCAGCCCTGCGCCGGCTCAGCGGGAGCCCCCGAGAACAAAACGCCATCCCCGCGCTGCCGCCGTCCCCGCCGCCCGCACACACCTTGCTCGTGCTCCTCCGCTCTGCCCGGCTGGTTGCCCATCTCCTCCGGCCGCCCGGCTCCTCCCGAGCTCCCTCAGGCCGCCGGTGCCCCGCTCATGCCCGGTGCCGGCGCGGAGCCGCCCGTGCCTCCGGCTCGGCTCGGCAGCTCCGGCGGGAGCGGCGGGCAGGTCTCAGCTGCTGGCGGCCGAGCCGCGCTGCGGCCCCCGCCGAGGCGGCTGCGGCGCCGCCTCCTCCCTCACCCAGCCCCGCTCCCGGCCGGGCTGGGCACCGAGCGAGCGGGGCAGCGCCGGGGGACACCCAGCGGCCGCCGCGGGAGCTGCAGCGCTCCGCCCGGGCCGGGCAGGGCCGCGGGATCGGGGCTCCGAGAGGGAGCGATGCTCCGGCACCGCCTGCAGCGGAGCTTCCCCGGCCCCAAAGAGCCGGGGCGGACAGGGGAGAACAGCAGGGAGCCCGATCCGGGCGGTACACCAGGGTGTTTCTAAGCAAAACGCTGAAACGCGGCTGGGGGCGAAGGAGGGCAGAGGGACCCTCAGCAGAGACCTGAGCAGCTACATGCCTCCGAATTAATTTCCCCTCTCCATTATTTTCCCCCAGTTCCACCACCCAAAGCGTGCTGCTCACCACGGAGCAAACAGACTTTGCCCACAGATCTAACTACACTGCTGAGCACAGCACTGACGTGTCTGGGCAAGGGCAGCTCATAACCGTCATAAAAATGAGGGGACCCAATTTCGGAAATAGTCAGCATCTTGTGATGACATAGATACCCAAAGGATGCTGAAATGGAGACTGGGCTCCTCTGAAAACCTGAGCGTGATTGTGAGCATGAGCCCTTTCTGACAAGTCCCATCTATCAGATCTGTTCTGATATCCTCTGGGGCTGTTCCTGGGTCAGCCGAGCACCCCCAGCTGCTCTCAGCTTCCCCTGGTGCTGAGAACAGCACAGCAGGCTTACATCCCTTTTATACTAAACAATACACAGGGTTTAATGAATACCATTAAAATCTATTTGTGTTTATTGAAGTAAGGATGTGGTGTTTTATTCCTAAAAGCCTATTACAGTGATTTCCAAATTTCCCCTCATGCTAATAAAACAGCAATCAAACCTGACAGCCACTACTATATCTAGACCTGCAGCCACAAACTGGAGCAGATTTCACACCATATCTCTATCATCAATATTTTTGCCTGTGACTGGCACTGCAAGAGCAGCTGCATAGGACAGGCCCACTCAGAGCCTGGCCAACAGCCCATCTTCCCAAAAAATCAAGATGCTCCACATTCATGGTGCCCTGATGTACATGGGAAACAAGGATACTGAATGACTACAGTGATCAGTTTCCATTAGGTGGATAATTAACAGAATCTGCCTGAGTCTTGGTTTCAACAACAGGGTTAAAAACAAACTCAGAAATAATAAACTAGTGTGTCTCCTAGGCTCAAAACAGCCTGAAAATAAAACACAGAGAATTAATCTACCTAGTTGTGAATCCACTGCTTCAGATAAAGTATCTGGAGACCACTCAATACGATAGAAGCAAAATTTTGCTAATATTTCAGTATAATAGGACAAGTTCATTGTCAGTCTTAAGCTTTCCATTGTTCTTCCTCTGACACTTTATAGATGAAGTGAAAATTTTTCATACAGCTGTCTATATCTGGATGACATTAAACAACTCCTGTCTACTTCTGTCTTATGACATGTCAAACACAAACCACTTTGTTTAATGAATAAGCCATCAAAGTTCTATAAAAAGGAATCAGTGATAGTGCATTCTTTCTCTATAAGTCATCTTATGATCTCTTAAGTCTTGTATCTTACTATGGTGGGTACTCAGCCTGCCCTTTCCAAGGTACAGATGCAAACTTCCTCCAATTGCTGTTGAAATGTATCTCCCACAGAGATTTTCTTCCATTATAGACTAAAGAGTGACTTCTGCTTTTCTTCAACAGGACTCACCTGAGGGGCTGCATTAGCTGCCGGAGTCTGTTGGGCTGATAAATCCTGAAGCTGAGCATTTATTACTTCATCACCTGCTTTCTATTTCTGTAATCACAAAAGGGAATAGTGTAACAAGGTCCCAGTGCAGCGTTGGTGCAAGTCTGGAGTAATTACAAAATGTAATCACTGACTCAGAGCAAACACACTTGAAATCTGAGCACTGTAGAAGAGCCAGGACTGGAAGAACCAATCTGTTATTTTTGACAGTGGCACGAAACGTTAAGTCAGAACATTCTAACACCATGATAGGGAGAATGATGTCAGGCCAAAGACATCTAGTCCAGGTCCATAATGAAAGGTAAAGCACAAATTTTTAAATACAGCTACAGCCTGAGCAGAAGGCATGGATAAGAGATTATTGCTTATGGAGCTTGCAGCTCAAGCTTAGGAAAAAGAAAACAGAGTAACAGCAAGCATGACATAGGGACCAGGTAACAAAATACAACAGACACATGACTAAATATTTAGGCAACAATTTGTTATCTGAACATTTTACATTACTTTCCCTTCCTCTTCAGTAATAAAGGAATAAAAATGAATGAATGAATTTCAGCCCTACAAAGCAGATTAGCTGGTCTCCTCCTAAGCACGAAGTTTGACTCATCCCTTGCTCTTTGTCGAACTGCCAATAAAACTTCACAAACACTCCTTTCCTATAGAGTGAGAATGGGAATTAATTATTGAAGGTGTGACACACATAATTCTTTCAACTCCCTAGTCAAATGACAGGACTTGCTTGCCAGGCATAACTTTCTTTGCATCCTCCTTATAACACAGCAAATGAATGAGTGTAATTTCTGTTCAAATTATAATCCATACTCATGAGAACAAGTGTGAAGATGCCACCAAATCTCAGATTTGCAGTGGCCAGGTAGCTGACAGTCTCTCCAGAAGGCTGAGGTCTAAAGAAGTTACAGATACTGATGCTGGACTAAACTGAATGGGCCCTAAGTGTGGACATCATGAACACCAGAGTTCACACTATCACACTCTCCTTCTTCCATTAATGCTAAAGATTTTATGAGCACTAAGTATGTAAGTAGCAGGGGAAATAAATCTTCAGAATTTGTCTATCATTGCCAGTAGTGGACCCCAAAGGATTAGGAATATAACATCTAGAGCTGACTCCCAGATGAGCAAAAGCTTTTTTTAACCATGCTAGAAACAAATTTGTTGTAGTGAAGATACTTGGTGAGGTCACAGTTCATGGCACAGAACCACAGCCTTCCAGGAACCCATCTGAGATGGATCAGTCTACCTCTCCCCTCTTGCTCTACAGTATTAAAACCTAATATAAGCCAAAAGCTGATGAAAAAAAAAAACAGAGGAAAAAAAAATACTACAAGGAATGCCAGGCCCTCCCCTGATCTGCATACTTGTCAGACCAGGCCAGCTTTGCGTTCCTTTCCTTCTCCCTCCCATTCTTTAAGTGCAAACACAATGGCCCTCTGCCAAGGCATTCTGGCTGCAATACATTTAGGCCCAGAGAATTTGTGTTAAGGATCATTTCTCTTCAAACCAGCTGAAGGAAAGCTGATAATTAACCTAGGGCAGGTAGTCAGAGCAAGGTTGTGTTGACTTTGCTGAACAACTTCAGCAAAGAAGCCTGAAAAGAAATGAAAACAAGCAGGGAGATCCTAGATTGGTGTTATTCCTGGAGCATCCAGGCATGTTTCGATGTCCCTAGCAAGGCTTTTGGGATCACCACAGTTCCCTTACAGCCGTAATGAATCCTCCCTATACATGCTGGCTTGAGCCAATTAACTATCAACCATTTAATGAGTTAAGTCATTACAGCCTTCAAGATTCAGCGTTTCAGTATCCCTAACACACACTGAATCCTCTTAACTGGCTCAGGTCCCAGAGGGGCTCACGTGTGCCAACAAAGTCATTCTAAGGGGAATACACAGAGGAAAGGGTCTCTTTCACAGGTGGTTTCAACAAGAAGCTGAATGCATAATCTCCGAATGTGTTAATAGAGATTCAGCACAGGAAATGTAAATTCTGAATTAGATTAGGACAGCAAGAAAATGGAAAAAGGTGTTTCTGCAGACAGTGTTGTCAGCAGAAGTTAATTCCTACTTGTTTAATAATGCAAGATGACTGCAGCCAGCCTGTGAATGCCTCTCAAAAAGCCTGTTATCCATAACAGGATCAGGTATCAGAAATCCTACCAGACAGCCTCTAAATGCATTGGTCTCACTACACTGCCAGTTATCAACGAGGAAAAAGCTGCCTGAAGAACAGGCATGTGAAGCAGCCTCCATTCCCAGCCATTCCAGGATGCACAACTATCCATGGCTTACAGAGGGAAAGAGGAAAATTTCAAAGAACATGAGAAACAACAACATACAGGAACATTTTCAGCAAAGGCATCAACAATCAACAACTGTATTTTCAGGCTCTGGCAAGAAAAAAAAATCCTTGTAAGAAGAAGTAAGAGAAACTTGACAAGTAGCAGCCATAACCTAAATCTGGAATGCCAAATTTGATCTATCTCAAATCTTGAGCTTTCCCTTCAGAGGATAGTGGGTAAAATCTTTTAAACTGGTGCTGAAACTCAGTCTGACACCTGGGGAAATCACACACAGAGGAAATATTTTGCTAAGGAATGCCAGGGAGGTTTCAGGTTCATATTTGTAGCAATATGTTAAACATCCTTGCAGATATTTATAGGTGTGTGTTGATGTCAATATGCATACCCAGCTGCATGTAGAGCTCTGGATGTAAATGCAGACACTTTTCCATTGCTTTGCATGCTAAATTCCTGCAGCACTTCTTGCCAATTTGAATGGCAGCCTGACAAAGCAGTATTTTGAGTCTTCCTTTCCTTTTCATACCACTATTAGAGCTAGAATCTCTTTGTAAGAAAGAATAATTATGCAGGAGCTGTGTCTTGTACCTGGAAGGGGGAGCAAAATGCAAGTGGCTTTCCAGATGAGGTTTTGAAGCATATTTACAGCTCCTGGGAAAGCCCAGATGAGCTCAGCC
Organism: Oxylabes madagascariensis; assembly: GCA_013400675.1. Taxonomy (NCBI): domain Eukaryota; kingdom Metazoa; phylum Chordata; class Aves; order Passeriformes; family Timaliidae; genus Oxylabes; species Oxylabes madagascariensis. Next base: position 73,439 of record VYZR01008186.1, read on the forward strand.
ATTTGGTTGCAGTGGAGCCTGGTGGAACAGAACATACCGATCTCATTAGTGTCCCTCACACTTGGCACTATCGTTCACAAGAAAAATGAGACAGTAACAAGCCTGAATGCAAAGTGCAGCAACCTCTCCCAAACCTATAGCAGTGCTTTGATGTGACAGATCACAAAAAGCAGGCGCTGTCAAAAGCTGATGTATGGCAGAGTAAAAGGGCCCCAAGGTCAGAGAGCTGTCCTTCAATAGAAATCACTTTCCTTTTTCCTGTCCTAATTGGGCTGCATTAGCATCTTATGAACTACTCAACTGTCAGATTTTTTCCAAGGATTTTTTTCTTTTTTAAAGAAAGCTTTTTTTTTTAAAAGATACTTTTTTGAATTTTCTGACCATGGAGGGACAGCTTCCGGTCTGGATTAGCTTCACATTAACCTAAATTTTTACCCCACATCAGAAAGTGGCAAACACAAAGCAGAGAAGTTAGCTGAGAGCAGACAGTAAATTTGATAGAGTCCATATATAACTATCAAATAGCAAGCTGAAAATGACAATTCTATGAATATGCAGGAAGCTCTGAAATCTGTAGCGTGCCACATTGTCCATTTTGCTGGGAAAGAAGCATATCTAATGAGTGCTATGTGCAAAAACCCCACACACCAGTCTCCCTTCTGGAATCAGCCACAGGTGAACCAGTCTCACCAGTGATATCCAAGCTTTCCCAGCACTAACACCAGTGCTGGCAGGGACCAGTTGGCCTCATTTAGTTAAAGCCTTTCTTTTCTGAATACCAGCACTATCTACACTGAAAAGCTGCAAGCAGCTGTTCTAGAGAGAAATCAAGACTTTTCACATAAACTACATGAAAAAACAACGATGGGCAAATGCAGTAGTGGTATGTGCTCTACCAGCACTAGGAAGGAATTGAACATAGGTATCATATTTAGTCACTGGGACATTAACTCTGATTATTGGGCAGGAATGTGGATGACAAATCACAGAAAAACTCATCAAAACAGAGCCCCTCCTTATTGGAGCTGAAGATTATTCAACCCAAAGTGTGCCACAACAGAATATAAGCCTCAGGCCCTTCTATAGTTTTCCCTGATCCTGCCAAATCTCTTAGTATTTTTCTTTCCCTATTAATTTGCTGGGTTTATTACAACAGCCTGTGTGGCAGAGCAGCTTAATTTCCAATGCTGGCAATGTTCCATTCTGGGATTAGCAGCTTTTGTCCAGGTAACCTGCAGAGTTCAGAGCCTCAACAGGAGATGCTGAGGAGATAATTGAAACTCTTAATATCTTTGAGCTCCCCTCCTCTATGCTCCTGGATTGGCACCATCTCCAGCCTTGGATGTGGATCAACTCAGCAGGAACACACAGAAAGCAACAGGCTTTTGTTATTTTGGCTGAAAACTCGGGCCAAGTATTGATTTTCCCATTTTATGCATAAAAATAAATGGTAATTTCTGATGGAGCAGGGGGTGACACAGCAGGCCACCCCTCACAGTCCTGCTGGCATCTTGGCTTCTCCCAGCCTCCAAATATGTAGCACACCCCACTGTCACTGTGGGAAGGTGTAGCACCTGTCTCCTGGTTTGGGCTTTAGAGAGAACTTGAGCTTGTCAGTAAAATAACCAGAATTTCTACAAATACTAAGGTAGATAATAACAGCATTGTTATTGACAGTTTCTTATTGTTTCTAAGGCAAAATCAAGCAGCCTAGAGAGATTTAGCCTTTGTTTAGCTATGAAAAATAAGCTGATGAAGCAGCCTGAGAAAACAAAGTACAGCTATCTCTTAATTACATTTCAAGGATAACTGATAGCTCATATTGGAGCTGGCAGCACTTGATATAAAAATCAATATGTTTGTGAGAGATGGGAATGGCTGAAATATTCCCAATGCTTTTGGATGATGTGTGACTGGACTGTGCCATGCCCATATCCTGGCTCTCTCCTTTCTGATGTCCAGCATAAGACACTTTTTGGTTCCTGTCCAACCTGACAGATAATAGCAGCTGTCACTGAAATCACATCAAAGCAGCACAGGAACATCATTAAACCAGACAGCCTCCAGGGAAGTTTTCAGAAACTGCTTGAACTCGGAGTTTCTACGGACTGAATGACGAAACTCAGAGCAAGGATTTGGAATGACTTCCAGGCTCCATTGAGAAAGTAATTTCATCTGCCTGAACCTCAATTTTTTCCATTTGCATACCAGTCTTGCCATGCAATGCTCTTCCTGAGAGGTATATGATCACATAAGAAGCTTTGAAATTCTCTGTGAAATTGCATTTTTTAACGTTATTTGGCTTGCAGACCTCAAAGGAGCAGAATCTGAAGTCATTGATTTCCTACAATCCTGAACCTTAGAAGAAGAGAGTCCTAGTTTCACACGAATATACAAACTTCTCTATTTATATATTTTACAATCATTTCTTTGCTATATGGCTTCACAGACTGGATGGCTTTACAAGTACATGCATTAAAATCAGTGTTTTCCAAGATTAGTGAACTCTTCCTCATGTTTTACAATTTTCCAGCTCTTTTTCATCTACTGAGACATTAAAAACCAATGTCAGAGCTCTGTAAGCTTGGTTTTAACAAACTCAAATGGCCACTTCAGGACAGCACATGGGAAGATATCACACTGTGGATAAGGAAGCCGAATACAAGACATTTATTTCTCCCTGTGCGTCATTTCAAAACTGCCAAGGAGTTACAAAACCAAACATCACAGCACAGAACTTCCAGCCAGAATCAGTCTCCAGCTCCATTTGCTCAACTCCACTTGCCAAGGATCCATGGGCTTGGCCTCATCCCCCTTTAAGTTGTTTATGATTTACTGTGTTAGCTCCCAACAGGGCAGGCAGGGGTAGTTCCATCAATAAAAGGCTGGAATAAATAACTGAAACTCCACCAAGGGCAGCATAGAAACAACCCTATTTAAACAGCCAATCTTTGAGGTCAGTTATTTATTGTCTGCAGCATTTGGAACATGTCTTATTGCTCAAGGTCAACACACAAATGGTGGACAGTCACACCCAAAGAAGAAAGGAATCTAAGCTGTTGTATTTCCATACCTTTTTCCCTTTAAATTTTCTCACACAAGACTATTATACCAACTTAGTACCACCAGAGTGGGGCTGGAACTAATAGAATATCATTTCAGTAAAATAATCAAACCACTCACTTGAGTAACAGACAAAAAAAGCCCAAACAAGGGGGAGACATAATGCCTGCAGTCAAGACATGAAAGGAAAACACAGAACAGATGAAGGCCATCAAAGAAACAAAAGAAAGTAATTTCAGAATAAATTTCTAGATTTACACATTTGGCTACGTACACAAACATCTGCATTTCCCAGCTACTGGAACGTTCTCACTTGGATTAGCTCCACAGTCGCATTGCATCTTGATCACAATCAGACTACTTGGGATGCCTTTGCAATAAAATGCAGCAGCTGAAAACGTTCTCTCCTTTCCTACTTATGTTCCCTAGAACATGCTGTGCCCTCTGTCATGCTGTTAACTCTCTTAGCAACAATACACCATATTTTAGTGGGACTATTGGTATTTTTTTCAGTGTGACAAAGCATTCAGCTTTCTTGCTGAATAAGATCAAGCCCCTTCCAGTGGCCCTGACAATGACACGTTCTTAGAATACAGCTGGATTTCCAAGCATCCTTTTGGATTATGGAACCACTGTAAAAACAGACCTGTAAGACACTGTATACACTTGTGCCAGTCCCTGTAAGAGCCAGGACAGTTCTCTCTAGGTTAAAACCAATTTTAGAGGGGTAGCACATAAATTCTTAATATTTATCTATACACTTGGTCTCTTTTCATTTAGCATTAATATTCCCATTCATGCTTCTACAAATGCTGATGCAAAGCAATATATGAGGTTCCATCCAATTATGTAATTTCAAGTGGCAAAGCAATACCCAGATGTACTTGACCTCCATAAACCATTTCAGCCTTTGTATTTAAAGTAGTTATCACTATAAATCTCCCTTCTCCAATCCCAGTTATTACAGCTGCATGCAGAAGAGGGCTCTCTATTCCAGTGCTTGTGTTTTGGGATCTGACATACGTATTCCATTCTGGACTCCCTGCAGTGCTGTTTCCCTGGCTGCATTCCCAGGATCCTGTGCTGCATCATCTGTACAGGTTTCCTTCTCCCTGCCTGGCTCCTCCCAAGCATCATGCCTCTTTATTGGCTTGTGAATCCCAAATTCCTTTGGATACAGCTAGTCACTATTAAATTTGAGGATTTACACACTGATTAGCAGCAGAATGGGCTCTGTCTTTGGGTTACTATGAAACATTTGTGCTGTTACAAGGCACATCGTTTTCTTCCAAGGGTATATAAAGGGGGTTTTATATATACATATATATATATATATATATGTATTTTTTTTTTTAACAGAAACCTCTCTCTGGTTAGTAACATTGTTCTGTCACACAGCCAAAACCTGCAGAGGCTGTGACAAATAGGGAGGTCATGGTCAAATTTAATAAGAGCTCACATTCCCTTGGAAATGCCACCAGGGAGCAGACAAAAGCAAGCATTTGCTGAGCTCCTGGGGGAAAGCGGAGCGTTTGCACTGAAGCCCTTGGTATGCAGATGGTGTCGCTGCCTCTCGAAACAGGCTTAGGTTTGAAACCTATGGGAACGAGCTGCTGGGGAGAGCGTGCCCCGGGGTAGCTCAGGAGCGGCACAGGCTGCACAAGAGGATGCCCAGGGCTGGCTCTTTGTTCTCACGCCTCTGCCGTGTCCCAGGAGCAGCGGGGAAACAGCTCTGCTCGCTCAGCAGAGAGAAGAGAGAGAATGCTATTGATAAATGGGGAAAACTTCAGACAGCGAGCTCTCCGTTGCTGTCCAGCTCTGGAGACGGGGGCTGGGTCCCCGGCCGGATCGGAGAGGACGAGCGCGGGCCACCGGCGCCACCGCCCGGCTGCTGGGGCTGCCCCGGGCTCCTAAAACCATCCAGCTTCTTCCTTTTCGCCTCGTGTCCCTGCCTCGTGGGGTGTAGGGTGCGAGGCACAGCGTGCCGTGACTGCCACAGCAGGGAGGGCACGGCTGTGCTGCAGGGGGGACAGGGGACACTCCGCTGGGACCTTGGCAAACGCAGTGACACTCACAGCCCGAGTCACAGAATCCTTGTGCCTACCTGTGCTGGGCTTCAGCCGACTCTCAGCGAGCTCCGAAATGGCTCCTGTTGTGATGGTCTTCTTCAGCCGGGAGACTCCCGAAGCTGCGGCTGCTGCCCCGGGTTTTGTGAGCATGTCCTCGCTGCTCGCCCGCTTCAGCTGGGACACAGAGGGTGGAACAGGTCAGGACCCTGAATATTCCCATCAGTTCGTTCAAAATGCAAGGTTCCTTGGAAAAAATTAATATTTCCATAAAATAACCCCATGGGAATATGGCCTTGATAACTGGAGTATGTAATTTTTGTATTTGTGTTGCGCTCTAGGTTTTTGTGAAGTGGGTTAAGAGATAAAATACTGTTCCAACAATGAAAAATGAAAATGGGAAAGACTGTTCAAAAATAATTGAAAGGCAAGGAGAAAACAGTTTACAGGAGTGGTCTACTGGCAACTCTTTGGGAAGGAATCTCTGGTGGCACAAGTCTACTCTAAGTGCCTACTCAAGAAACCCACGGAACACAAGCACAAGGTAAGATTCAAAGAGAAACACTGAAATTACCTTGCTTCAGCAAGCAGAAGTTGCAGTTTATCTCAGAACTTTGGCCAGCTGATTTCCCATTTGTGTGCCTCTAGTAACAGCCTCTAATTAATTTCAGGAAAAATACTTTAAGTATTTTAAGACCAAAGCTTTGGAGAGTCTCCCTAGAGCAGTAGTTTTTCCATATTTTTGAGTTTGTGGACACCTAAAGTGTTTTCTCAAATGAAAATCCTCTTCCTTTGAAGTTGTCCAGGGGGTCCCTGAAGCACAGGGTGAACACCACTGCTGGGTTAAGAGAAAAAAGAGCACACAACAAGCACTGCCCCTATTTAGTGGCTCCTGAATGTGAAACATTTAAGCAAAATGAAATGTTTCAACTCTAATTCCTTCTCCCTTTCATCTCCTCCTCTGACTCAGAGTCTGTGGTTTCCTGGACCCTGCGAGCCCATAAGTTTCAATAGCTGAAGTGTTGACGTGCTCCAGGATACCAAACAATGAACGTTTTGCCTCCTGGCAGAGGTTTTGTCAGCTCACTCCTAGGAGGAGAATGGAACAACCTGACTTTCTGACCTTTAGAGAATTCTGCAGGGTCTCTGAAGTAATTTCTTCAATCTGTTCTTTCCTATAGCAGCAACTTCGGTGCCTTTCCTACCCCCTTTCTTCAAGGAAGCCACTTTGATGATTTTGCATTTGCAGCTGGATGACAATTTGAAGGCATTAGCTGTCATTAGGAAGAAATCTCTCCCCAATTAACACTAAATTTAATAAATCAATCGTAATCAGATGATTAGTGTCCTCAGTAGCATTCCTTCAGAGATGCTGCCTCAACCCCACAGCACAAACTGCCTGGAGCACTGAAATACCCTATTGGTAAGTGCATCTAGGAGTCTACACAGTAAGTTCAATAAATTAATCCTTGCCTTGAAAAACTGTGACAATTAATGAAGTTTTAATCAAGAGGAGATCTAAATACTGTACCCTGCTACATACCGTTCATTAAACTTTATTACTGGAAAGTTACAACCTTGGTCTGGATTTGCATGACCAGGTTATTTCTGTTTGCTGGCTGCAAGGGTGCAGATGCAGCAGCATTTCAGGTGTATTACTGCATTTTCTTAAAAACATTACTTGGACAGAAGTTTCTGATATTTTTAAAATATATATGTATAGAAAAATAGGATTCATAAAATGCATTTGTTACATTGCAATATCTTCTGTTAAGGAATTTTGCCTTGAAGGGAGAGGCACAGGTTTTTAGGAATGCTGGAAATTCATTAATAAATCTCTTTGAATTTCTTTACATGTGTAACTATCAGCTGAAGTAAGAGTTTGCCATTTGTTTTTCTCCATCTTCAAAGTTTAGGCAATTCCCTCACACTCAGAGTGTACAGATACAGCACATGCAAAATACTTTGAGAACTGTGTCTTCATCTAATACAAAACAAAATTTAAGTCTCCCTACACTTAATACAGAGGGTGTAGTAGTTTGAGGACTAAACCAAAGCTTTAACCTGGAACAAGACTGGAAAGCTGGAACAGTCTCCAAGGATCAGTACCTTGCTGAGCCGGGATTCAAAGGCAAGGGAAGTGGAGGATTTGGATGTCTTCATTCCTGTGGAGGTGGTGGAAAGGGGTTTTCCTCTGTCAACCCCATGGCTCCCTTGCTTTGGTATTGCATTCCACGGCCTGGCACTGCTCTTCATTTTCTTCCCAAGTAACTCAGTTTACAGACTCTAAAAAAAACACCAAAGAAAATGTTTATATGTATTTATGCACTCATACAAAAATATAACTAATTTTTATGTGACCTGAAAGGGCAAGAGAGACAGCTGGCATGAGTTTAAAGGGCTGAAAAGGCCATGCTAAACTTGATCCACTCTCTCACAAACATTTGCACCAAACCTAGAGAAGCCTTCAGAGCAGGCTACAACCACTTTTATCTTCATACCAACCACAGAAGGAACATTAACTTTTTTGGGGACTGTTTAAGTCCCAAAACCTCTCTCAGGCACAGCAGAATACCTGTGAATGCTGAAGCACAATGAAAAAGTAACTGAGCACTGAAGCCCACAGCAATTTAAAGCAAGCTTGGGATAAAAGGAAAATTACTTCTTTTACCATTAGATCCAGCATCTTCAACTGAAATAACACTCACTTTTAGAAAGTCACATGGGAAGCAAGTTTCCTCAGATGGATGGAAAATATGTCTTTAATTTATCAGAGTCTTCTAGAGGAGCAGCAGTTGATATGGCCACAGTGATAAAAAGATGTTTCTCAATACTAAGATTCACAAGACATAGTAAAAAAAAAAATCAACTTCCTTGCAAACAAAGATCCAGATCCACTATTCCTCAGAGATAAGCTTATGCAAGAGAGAAATCCTGCCAGGAATCAGCAAATAGACGTGATTTCCTTTTTTTGGATGTAGCTGAACACATTTCAGCTGCCAGCAGGAACAACTAGCCTGTTTCTCTCAGTGGGCTGACAGCTGCCAATTAAACAGCTCCCTCCAATCCTGGAGATCTAAACCCATACATTTTCACCAGCCATTACCCAATTCAAACCATGAGCAGAATAAAACAATTATTTCGATATTTTTTCAACGTCCCACCAGCCTGCTGGGATGGGAATGTGAGGGGGGGGAGGTGGCCTGATATCTCCTGTCCTCCCCCACTTCGTATGAGCAACACTTTTCTTCGTTTTCCAAAATAGACACAGGATGTAGCTGTGGCTCAGCCTTGTGTAGGCAGAGGGTACCTCGCTCCTTGTCTGTTAAACAGGTAACCAGAATATCCACAGGCACAGGTTTTTAGGAATGCTGGAAATTCATTAATAAATCTCTTTGAATTTCTTTACACATGTAACTATCAGCTGAAGTAAGAATTTGCCATTTGTTTTTCTCCACCTTCAAAATTTAGACAATTCCCTCCCCCACAGAGTGCCCAGTGTGCACAGAGGAAGAGCGAGCTTGGACAGCAACCCTTTGACAGAGACACCGAAACAATTTATTCCTGGCTGAGTCGGGAGTGGCTCTGGTCACATTTTGCATCTCATAATTTGCTGTACCTGATTCCACATTCATAAATAGGAGCACTCACTGAACTTCCAGGACACAGAGCTGTCTGGGGCCAAGGTGGGTTTGACAGTGACAGCACCTTCCAGGTGCCACCACGGTCTGTTCGGGGAGCGTTTCTGCACGGAGGTGAAGGCAATGTCAAGTGCTCAGCTGCTGTTCCACAGAGAACAAAGGCAGCAAGTGACATTCCCTCTATTTGTCCTTGGTGCCTCTTGCAGGGAGGGCTGTCTGCTCCTTTCACAGCAGTTCCCTATCAGCTCCTAAATAAAGGAATTAAAAAGTTAGTAGTTGTTGCTAAGTATAGGCATTGCCTCATTAAAATTCTTAACGCATCCGGTGAGGAGCCATCCACTGATCTCATTAAGAGTCTTTGGTGTTGATTATGCTGATCACTGTTTTAAAGCCCTGACAGATGTGTAAACTATATTAACAATAGCTGATATTATTAAGCATTCCCAGAGCTCATGATCCACCTTAGCAAGCTTTGGTGCTTTACAATATTTAAAAACCTATCTTTTAACAGGCTCTTAATCCTTTTAACGGGCTTTTAACATTCATTGTGTTTATATGGGTGAACAGGCAACTACACATGCAAACCCTCTTGCTGATTAGATCTCCAAATTATGCAGATTTTGGTTTTTTGCAGATCCAGTGGTTGCACATACACTGCTTTATTATACCCTCTGGTTTTCTTCATAACTGTACCTCATATTTTCCTGCCTTAAGCTGTACAGATGCTTTCTTGATATCCAAAGGAATTTAATTTTGAGTCATCCATTACATTTTCAAGTTGCAGTGGAGTGATACACTCATTAGACCATGATGTTAGGAGTAAAAGGAAGAGGTACTTAAAAAAAAAACCAAACCCAAACCACAAAGTTTGTAGCCTGAGGCAAACTGGCTTTTTCATGTAAAGAGAGCTGAATTATTTGCCATGCGGATTCAATAACATTTTACTGCACCAGGCAGATGAAACTAAAATGGAGAAGAAATACCTGGATTTACTAGTGTTTATTATTAGTTTTCCATGCATTTATAGGAGAACTGGCATTTGTAAAAGATGGAGCTAAGATTTCTCAGGTATTTGGCTAACCTGAATTTGCCTTGTAGATAAAGATTTCCATCTCTGAAGTGGGATTCCGAGACTTTCCACAAGCCTTATATGTACTTCAAAGCATCAAGCCAGGTTGCACACTTCTTAAGCTGCTTTCATTCCTAAGTAGGTGACACATATTTGAGTTATTAGAAGTACTGCTTCAGGAGGAGTGCAAAATAAAACTACTGAAAAAAAAAAAAAAAGAAAGAAAGAAAAAGAAAAAAGGAAGTCCTGCTGTTCTTTGATGAGAGCAGAAAATCCGTTCTCAGAGTCAACATCAGCTTTCCCCCTCTTCCAAATGCAATTTATTGCATTACAATGAAACAAACAAAACAAAAAAGCTCCATGGAAGGTGTGAGCAGTGGGGATAGTGGAAAACCCTGAAGTTCAGCATCATGAAATTGCTCATGGAAGGAGCAGTGAACCAAAATATTAACTCAGCTATCCCAAATGTCTGCAGCCAGGCAGCAACCAGGACACACAGCATTGGCAAGGAGGTTTCTCTTATCCTGGTGTAGAAACAGCACATTTATTAAAAACGTCAAATCCACCTCTTATCTACTTGTCTTAGGAGTAACTGCTGTATTTTCACTAAATATCAGCCTTTCCTTCCACAAGGACCCCCAAGAGATTGATTTGATCTCCAGGCTGCCCCCAGGGAGACTTGAAAGAGAAGCAGCTTTCCACAAGAGACACAACCAAGCAGTTTCTGCAAACACAGGGACAAAATTCACTTGTTTTACACCCATTCTGTGTCAATAAATTTCAGACGAGAGCTGCTTCTCATGGGAAAATAACTCGCTTTAAGCAATGCCTGGAGCTCTGTAGTTTTCTTCTTCACTTTTGCACATTTCACAGGGAAATTTCCTCAGGAAGCAAACAGAATTATCGCCATCCTGAGATTCAAAGTCCTTCTTTGGCATCAGAGCAGGGCACTCAGCTGGCCAGATTAAATCCCTGTAGCACGTCCTGCTTGGAGCTGTGCTCTGAAAGTGAGGAAGCAACTCCATGCTGAAATAAATGAGGACCCAGCAAGGTGTAACTTCAGCAAAATTGGTTCTAATGCCAGGCACTTCCAGACTGCAGGGGTTTGGGGTTGGTTTTCTGAAAATCTTTTACACCCAAAAGTGGTGTCTGAATACATCCCTCCTCTGAAACAGCTACTGCAAATGATAATCAGGTTTACCAAAAATGTAAAGCTGGTCCTGACAGAGCTTCTTCTCTCAGTAATCCTCAGAATTCCCTGCAGGCATCAGCCTTTAAAAATTCAGGCCATGCTATACAGTTCATCCTTTCTTACTGGTATTTTTAAAGGATGTTCAGAATATGTTGATGAGGACTATTTTGGCAGTTGGCAGAAGACCTGCAGTCAATTTTACTTGAAATTTTACTGTTTTATTAAAGGCTGAGAACCCAGACATTTCTTTATAAAGTCAGTCCACATGCATTTATTAATAAAAAGTCTTTAGA
>VYZR01008194.1:30900-47099 GCA_013400675.1 Oxylabes madagascariensis
CAGGGATCTTACAAAAAAGAGCTCTCTGACAAATCTTTCTCTGTTAGGAGCTGTATCACATCATACCCTTTGCATCTTACCTCCACACAGAACAGCTTTTCATCCTAAATTTAAACAAATCTCTGTATATTAAGGTCACATTAATGATGCAATTACTATCCCAAATCACCTTTTCTTCTTCATGTTGTAAGTACTTTTACTGTTCTCCAGCCATCCAATACCCTTCTGCCTTGCCATTCAATAACAATTCTTGCAACTGAGCCTCTAATTACACACATCACCTGCTTCAAAATTGTAGAGTAAACGTTACATAGTTCCACCAACCTGCACCCTGCAAGTTGGGCTTCATCTTCATGGAAATCATCTTTATAACTTCACTTCAGTCTGACTTATGTAAATGTGTTCAAAATGTCTTCACTGAAAATTAAAGGCAAACTTTCCAGGTAGTCTTTCTCAAGTACCTAAATATTTTTAGTCTTATTTCATTACCCCCATGCTTCCTGACAAGACCCATGAAGAGTCTTAATCAGGTTTTCTGCTTACTCCTGATGCTCCTTTTCAATTCGCTGCCAACCCTGCTAGATCTTGGATCTCCACCCTTTTCTACATGGAATAAAATCAAAATTTAGTAAGAGCACAAATATTTTACACGAATATTTTACACAAATATTTTAAAAATTTATTTAGTTGTCAGAATTACCTGCATTTATTGCTGCATCAGAAGTTCAGCCATGCCAGAAGTAGCTGAAGCACCTCATCAAATAAGCCCTGAACACTGCTGTAAACTGGAATTGCAGTAACATTTAGATGCTAAACTACTTATGGACTTTGCAATTTGAATGTTGTTTGAACTTCTGCAGTCACAATTATAAACAGCTTCTCATGACACTCAGACACATTTGGGTCTTTTTGCTTTAGTTGAGCCTTTTTTTTCTTGTTTTTCCCCTAAGCGATGTTTGTCTAAAACATGAATTAAAAAATTAATGCCACAATGTCTCGAGAGCTAGAAAAATGAAAGGCAAATTAAAGCTGCTTCATTTCAGCTTCACCTCAAATGAGACAGCCAAATTAAAAAAAAAGCAACAGGACAGCCTGTATTATCAATACTTTGGCTTGAGAACAGACTGCACAGCTATTACAAAACTTACTTAGGGGAAAAAGGGGGAAAAAAGGGTCCGCAGAAACAAGGTTCCAATTTAGGATTACCATAGCAACAGAGAGGAGGGAGGGGAAAATTACTAGATTACTCTCAGATCATCAAATTCTTAAAAGAATAAATTTAGATTTAAATTTAAATTTAGAGTTTCAGTCAAATTAACTGAATTCATCCTATTCATTAACGATAAACACATCTAATTAAGGACTAAATTAAACAAGTAAAAACTGTAGTACAAGAAACAAAGTAGCAAATACAACATTTCAGACTCAATTACTCACCTTTTCCTTCTACCATAAAATATATATTTGGTATCACAACAGGTCTTCATACCAGTAACTAATAACAGAATTATTTAGGAAGGTTACTAGGTGTGATTAAAGGTCTGCAAAGAAAAAGCCATTTGAAATCTGCCTCACTCTTGTTAAGTGACCCGAGTAGCTACACTGCAGAAAATGGGCAATAATATGCCCCCATTTGACTTGAGGGTGTAATGAATTTCTGAAAATATAGTTGGCACAGAACTAATATATTTCAACAACATATGTGGGGACAGTAGTGACCCCAAAAATTGGAATGTAGAAATAAGCTTAAGCTCCTCAAAAAGGTGATATTCTGAAAAACAAACCAAAGACAACCTAAGTAACTAATTACTCACATGTTTTTAAATTGTGCAATCTTTAACATTCTTAGTATTTGGAAGTTGTTTTGATAAATGCTTAAATACAAAATGGACACAGACACTTATGTTAATGACTGATTTAAAAAGCAAGAACAATAGAAGTCTCTGTCTTCTTGGGAGAGCAGCTATCTCAATGCTTTAACCCACTCACATTAGAGAGGATCCCAAACCCACTGAACCTGCAGCGGAAGTGGCAAATGCAGCTACAAAGGTTTCATTTTGACATTGTGAGCTTTGCTTGAGGTGTGGAGAGTCCTCTCCCCACTTTAGGGGTAAATATTGACCCGTAAAGACTCTTAAGCCTCAGGCAACTCTTCCACCAGCCAGAACGTTCAATTAATAAGGCTGCCTCATAATTTGCAAGACTGCCCAAGTCCAGCTTTCCTGGCTGACATTCAGATTTTAAGCATGTTTCCCAGCCTTCTGTTCACCACTTCTGGCTTTCGCTGACCAGCTGCCAAAACGCTCTTTATTTTCTGGTGGCTGGGCAGGCCAGAGGACAGTTGGAGACACTACCTTCTTCCAAGTTGTGCAGTAAAGTGTTCACTGTGTTCCCTGCTCCTGGCTCCTCCCCAGGATTCTGCAGTGAGGGAAAATAGGAGGATACTGGAAGGACTGTCATTCCACCAGTGTGAAGCAAGGGCATAGGGGCCTTCACTGGCCTTTCCTTGTCCTCAAACCAACATCTCCATTAACAGACTGGAACTGAGCCAAAGTGTCCCAGGCCAACAACAAAGACTATGGCAGACCTGGAAGTGGACATCCCACCTGGCAAAATGGTTACCTTTATGCTGCAATCACTAATTCTCCTTCCAGGAGAGAGGCAAGAAGCTCAGTATGACGGTCCACATAACTCAGCAGTGCCAAGATAAGAGCAAGTTCTAAAGCAGACTGAAAGCAATGTGGAAAACCACGCAGACAGACAGACAGACATTGAGTTACAAGCAGCAACAGAATCAAAGAACGAGAGGATGGTCCTCTCTGAGTCCAAGGCATAGAAACCCACCCACAAACCTTCCTTGATACATAAGAGATGAACCAGCTTTCCTCTGGATTAAGGATTGATACCTCATGTCCCTCTCCGTCATGTATGATTCACCTGCTTTCGGAAAGCTCTAAAGAAATAATTAACTTTTTACGAAAATCCCTATACAACTGAACAGGGGAAAAGCCATACATTTCTATGCACAGCTGAGATCTAAGTAAACATCTAAGATCGCTATTGATTTATTTTTTCTGCCTATTAATAGATTCAAAACCATTGTAAAATTATATCATAAACATTCTACATATCCAAATAAGTTTTAGCTGTATACTTCTGGCCACCAACACTTCATGAAAAATAATTTACAGAAACAAACACCATTTTATCCTTAATTCAACTATAAAAGACATAAATTTACTTTGAAATATTTCTAAGTTATCAGTTGTAACTGAAATCACCAGAATATCTTTGAAGACTCACCATCAAATAAATTTTACTCGAAACCCAAAAGGGTGGGGAAAAAAAACCCCAAAAAACCCACACTTTGCTATGTACTAGTAGACTTAAAAATAATATGCACAGTAAGGAAAGAAAATTTACTTTGGAATCAAAATAGAATCTTGCGCTTTACACTGAATCTGTTATTCAAATCATATGAAAATTTGAAATAACATTAAAAAAAACAGTGACACATTAGCTGGGTAGAATTTTACCTGAAAGTCATGGAAGTTGTGGAATTTCAGTTACTTTCCAGTAACTAAAAACAACTAGAAAATATTGACAAAATGAATGAAACTATTTGCTACCACTTGAAGTCTGATATGCTTCCCTATTTATCCTTTTTAAGTTCTCACAATCCTCCCTACACATTGTGTGAGTCCTGTGCTCCCTCCTCCCCTTGTCTGAGCCCTGCTTCACCAGAGCTGGCCACGCAAGTGGCAAAAACCGCTTGGGCTGGATCAGAGCTGCCCACAGCCTGAGCAGGTGTGTGACACCTGCATGGCCACGCTCTCCTGCTTCCCTGAACTAACAGGATCCCCTCTCTCAGCAGGGGCACAACTTTGGCCATCATATTTCAGAAGTTGAAGAGAAAAATAAAGTAAGTCCCTCTAACTCTGGAATACTTTAAGTTGTGATCATTCAAGGTCACCACACAAAGCTTTGCTAGACAAGATCTCTTGGAGAAAAAAAAAAAAAGGCCAAATATAGAGCTCCTTTTAGTTAATGCACAACAGCAGCAATGTGTTCTTTCAATGAATTTTAGATGGAATGGATGCTTCACAAGTGTACGTACTTGACAGATTTTCATCAATATTTTGCAGTGACAATACCTAAAGAAATTGCTTCATCTGTTAAAACGCTAAACTCAGGATATGCTTTACCCTTCATCTCCACAGTGACAATGCACCAACAGGGATTTTATGCTTAGCCATTTGTAACACACACACCAAACAGCACCAAAAGAAAAAAAACCCAAACAACAACACCACAAAACAGCCAACAGAGAAAACAGAGAAACCAGTTTTCGGGGGTCAAGGTTTTCCTCAACACTTTCTGGTTTAATCTGGCATAAGCTGTAACAAAACTGAAAAAGTGTATCAGACCTCTCAAGATTTAAGATCTGAAACAAGATAGAAATAAAAAGCATAAAAAGCAATACAACACATTTGAAATCTGTACAAACAAATCAAAAACAACACCCAAACCCCCTAAGTTTCTAAGGCTCCAAGTCAAATTACAGGTTTCAATCCAAAATTGCTTTTACATGTTTGCTGATTCAAAACAAAAACCTAGATTTCTTTTTTTGCCTCCTAGTCCTTGGAGCATAACTGTATCACAACATTCACCTATTCATTTGATTTGAAAGTATCAAAAATACCATAAACTGTTACTGATTAACTGCATTTACTACTGTTTCCATGACCCCTTTACAGCATTTCATTTAGGTGTATGAAAGGAAAACAAAATCTCAAAATTCTGAAATATTTCACTCCTTATTTTTCCAGACTTCCCAAGTCTAGATCTGAAAATCATTCATAAGATAAGGTACAAGAATCAGCAATTTCAAAAAGACAAACCCCAATGTATTAGTCAATTAAAAATGCAAAAGAATGTTTGATTAGTCTGAAGAGCACACATACGCCAAATCCCAGTTTAAAAGAGTAGCTCATAATATCCCAGTTTTAAAACTGAATTGAGATTTGCTTTCATCTATGCTAATTTTTAATTAATGTGTAGGTAAAACCGTTCAAACTAGTGATAGTGAAAAACTCTCTTGATGTTTCACTTTTAGTGCAACTGATCTGAGTTTGAAAGGCCGATCTTTCACTGGATAACAACTGAACCCAGCAGAGCAGGCAGAGATCATTCCTCAGAATGCAATCTAATAAGCAAGGTCAAAGGGAGGAAGGAAGGGACTGAAGAAGTTGTCACTCCTGTTTGGCTACACCTTCAAGGACAACGTTTTCAGTTGTTCTGGAAGGTCAGAGTCAATCCAGCAACACCAGCACGCACACACTGGTCAGCCAGCCCGACAGGGAGCAGTTATTCAAATCCATCTCTGCATTAAACCTTTACTTGCCCTGGAGTGAAGAACAGTTAAAACTTTGAAATTCCCCACAGCAGCAGCACAATTTCAGCTTATTCAAGCCCAGGACCGTTGGTTGGGATGTCAGACTGAGTCCTCACGGCCAATGACAGCACCTCAGCTCACACCCACTTTGAAAAGCAGCGCCTGTGAAAAGGGCATTTCCTGGAGTCTCTGCCCCTGCATCTGCAACCATCAACCATGGAACTCTGTGAACTGGCAGGACCACAGTAAACAACATCCACCGTAGTGAGGGAAGAAACCAAACACTTCCTTCAATTTGACTAAAGATTAGCAAGATAATTCTCAATAAACAACTTACCGAGATGGTAACAGATGTCATCATACATTCCTACAGAATCCTGCTATTGTATACATGAAACTTCAAGGTAAGAGAAAAAGTAGCCATAGAAAAGGGTAATTTTAAAGTAAAAACTACTACAGATCAAAATCTGTATAACCAGTACTTTTTAAGCATTACTACCTCTAATGAAAAGCTTTCTTCAGGAAAGAAACTGGTTCACATGCTTTACATTTTATACCTTTCTCTGCTGACAGGTTGGTACAGCTACTGCTCTCAGCCCTAGCAAAACCAGAGTATTTTTGAAGAGAAATGCTGAATAAGTAGCAAGCCTAGGTAATATTTTCCTATTCCCCTGAGGAGGCTGATTAAATTATATGAATGAAAACTGCCTAACTTAGGTAATCTAAGTACTTCTACCATTTTTAAAATATACCTGCTTTTGAATCTGTAACTATAGAAGATGCATAACCTTACAGAAGAGCTTCAGACAGGTTCCTCAGCAGATGTCAAATGACCTGCACAATGGACTCAGCAGAGTAAACTCACATTCACATCTGCTCACAATCACTTTTCAAATATAAAGCACATACCATCCCAAAACATCCTAAGAAATATTTAGTTGCAGTCTGAATTACTGATACTAACAGATCACTTTCTGTGGTGCAGCATGGCCCAAGAGTAAGTCCTAATTTAGGAGCCACCAAAGTCAGACAATCAGCATGGTTTTTTCTTCATGCCCTCAAGCCTCAGGTATCTCCTCTGCACAGCAAAAGCAGCATTGATACGCTCTACTTCATTGAAGTAGTGGGCAAGTTTCATTAATATGCATTTTTCCCCTCCAAGCAGGATTGGCTCATTTGCACAGAAACACTTTGGGGTTTACAAATTACTCACTGTTCACCATTGTACAACTCTTTAATAATTAAGAAAGTTATTTCTACCAGTCAGAAAAGCAGTGGGTGCAAGATTTACTGCCTAGGCTCCTCGGGAAGCATTTGTCACACAGAAGTTGTATGCATAGTAGCAATCAACATGCTAAGCAGCCTTCTCCTAGTTTGAAACTTTCAGTTCTATTATTCTATTTATTAATAAAATTGGCTACTTCAAAATTCATTTTTTTTCCTTCTATACAGAATGTTGGATGAGATTTGCTAAAGGCAGTTCATGCTTTGAAATTACACTTCAAAAACCAAGACTTTGGGCAGAAGCAGTTTTAGCCCTACTTCTGTCAAAGTCTCTCAGTGCTCAAAGGGGTTTCCTCCCTCATCTGGTTTCTCACCAGATGATCCAGTTCCATACACAGAATCACACTCTGGTTTGGGTTGGAAGGGGTCTTAAAGATCATTCAGTTCCAGCCCCCCTGCCACAGGCATCTTCCACTACACCAGATTGCTCAGAGGCCTATCCATACGTGCAAAATAACATTTAATATTGATGGTGAATCTCAAAGAACGAGAAGAGTTGAGTCATTTTCTGTTGGATACATCTAAAAAACTGTCACAGAAAAATACTGATTCAGTAAATGACCTTTTTCACTCTACAGCATTAGTGAACCACGCTCTAATGAACTTACTGGCACAACATGCCAGCAGAGACACTTGCTTCAGATGAAGCACATTCAGATTTTTTACACTTATAATCACCAACCGTAGAAAGAAAACATTCAGTCAACAGAACAGCTTTTGGCTAAAAAGCACTGTCCTCAGCATGGAACTTTGTCCAGAAAACAGAACTCCAGTAAAACTACAAGACACCTAAACATAAAAATACAGTAATGTACACATTGAATTGCTACAGCAAAGATGTAAAAACTTGCAAATGCCTCTTCCTCAAAACGCTCTTCAGAAAACCACCAAGTTTAAATTCTGTGAGGCAAATCATACAGAACATTACATTCACTCAAGATTATATCAAATTTGCTGGCATCAAATCTGTTTACTGAACGTAAAGAAATACCAAAACCACCTGTTTCAGAAGTCTAGTCCACAGTTGCATTTCTTCCTTGCTTATTACACAAGTGCTCTTAAAAGAATATTTCCTTACTGAGAAATAGAATTTTTATTCCATTATATTTAATTAACAAAAATGGAAGCCTATTGTAGAAACAGTTTGTATGCCTTCAAAATAAATTCTTCTGCTCTATTAAAAAAAAAAAACAAAAAAACAAACAAACAAAAAAAAAACCAAAAACCAAAACAAAACAAAACAACAACAAAACAAAAAAACAAACAAAAAAAAAAACAACAACAACAACAAAAACCAATGAATTTGTGACAGTTAAGGACTGTCAAGAATTCCATTGGCACATATGGGCACGTTACAAGAACCAGAGCTGTAAACAGCCTGTCTGCAGGGAGATACCTGTAGCTTTCAGCAGAGCACAGAGGAATTATCCAGCAGCAGTTGCAGTTTGAGAATTCATAAGCTCAGGGCAGACATGCTTTGTAAAGCTCTGTACAGAAATGTAAGTCACAGTGCAAGAAAACTGAATACCTTTGGTATACGATAATGTTGTGATCTATAGCAACTTTCCAAAAAGCAAAGAATAAAGCAAAACAAGCAATGAGCTTACACCACAGAGGCACAGCAGTATCTCATGAAAGATGTAAATGCAGCGCTATTCCTAGCCCCCATCTCAACACAGCCATGGATATTTTTCCAGCTTGACTGGATTTTCCCCCTCCCTAATTGCTAGTTTTAACTAAAGCCTACATAGATTAAGAATCAACCCTAAAAGCAGCACAGCGAGTGCGCAGCAATTACGTGCAGACAGGCATGTGACATTTTGTATCAAAAGCAGATCCCAGAAACGCTAAAATGTAGATACCCCCTTCCAGCGGAGGAAACAAAACAACTGCCCGTCTGCTCCTGGTGCCCCGCCAATCCCCAACACCTCACGCACACATCCCAAATCCTCCTCCGCTCCTACGTCCTCTGCGGACGATGACTCGGGCTCTCCCAAGCCCGCATTTGGCCCCGCACAGCCCGCGGGTCACCTCTGGGGCTGGGAGAAGGGGCAGGTGAAGCCGAAGGGCGGCGGGGGCAGCAGCCGCAGCGCTGGGTGCAATGGAGATCCCAACGCCGAGCGGCGGCTTCCTGCGGCGGCGGCAGCCGGAGCATCCCGGCGGGCACGGCACGGGCACCGCGGCTCCTCAGGCAGGGCTGGCAGCGCCCGCACCCGCGGCTCGGCCCCGCAGCCCCTCTTCCTGCCCCCGCAGCCCCTCGTCCTGCCCCCGCCGCCCGGTGACCCCGAGCCCGCCGCAGCCCTCACCGCAGCACCCTGCGCGCAGATGGTTTTTCCGCACGCCCCGCCGCGTTTTCCAGGCAGACACGGCCCCCTCCGCTCCCCTCCGGGCTCACCGAGCCGGTTCCAGCGTCTGCGCCCCAGCCGCCCCTTGCCGCCCCCTCCTCCCCTCCCCGCAGCGCCCGTCTCCCCCTCGCAGCCCGCCCGCCGCCGGCTGCGCCCCTCAGCCTCGTCCGCGCCGTCACCGCCGCGGCGCTCACCCGAGGGCAGACGAGAAGGGGCGAGAGCGAAGGGGCCGCCGCGGCCGGTCCCCCGACGAGGCTGTCGCTGTCTCGGTCCCCGCCTCCCGCCGCTCCCGCCGCCCCCTCAGGCACCGAGCGGCCCCCGCCCGACAGGGTGCGGCTTCCACAGCCCGCAAGCCCAACAACGGCGCCGCCCATTGGCGGGAGGGCGCGCGCCCGACGAGTAAGCGGCTCTCCCATTGGCGGAGGGAGCGGGGGGCGAGGGGCGGTGCGGCCGGGCGGCCCCTGGCGGCTCCCGCGGCTCTGGGAGCGCCGGGAGCGCCGGGGGGGCACAAAAGGCCGGGACCGGGCCGGGAAGAGCCCTCGGACACAGGGAAAGAAAGGGCTTCTTGTGGCGCTGGGTCCCAGCGGAAAGGAGCGGCGCGGCGCCTGGGAAGCTTATCTCAGAGCGGGCCGGGAGATAGGCGCAGGCGGACATCGCTAATCGCCGGGGACGCGCTGCGATAAGGGCTCGTTGTCGCGTGCGGTGGCGGTGTCCAATCGCTGTCACCTCAGCGAGGCCAGGGCGATCCAGGTGGGCAGGACTCAGCTCGAGAACTGCCTTGGCGAGGGCCAGAGACACCTGTCACAGCCGAAGGAATCCTCCGGATGTTAAATGCCAGGCTAGCGAGGAGCCGCGCGCTTGGTTCGGGAAGCGTGCAGATATATCGTACAGCTTGCGCATAGCAGCCTGATGGGAGCTTTAAAAATCACCTCCTTAGATCTTCTGAGTCCTTCCGAGAGCTGTGTGGCTGCTGTAACCCTCGGTTTGTTACAGTCACTGCAAGCACCAACTGTAAAGTTAACTTCTCTTGTCTATTTTCTGTCTGTTTTTACTATAGTTTTTGTGTCATTTTAATTCTGCTGCTCTACACGTCTGCATGTTGTATAGAATGCTGCCTGCCACGGGACAAGTGAAGACTTAGGGGTCTGGGAACAAGCTCTCAGAAACAGTAAACCTTTCTCCTCTGGTATCTACAACCCTCATCCCCAAGTTATCCACATGTAGGGAAGACTCCAACTGAGTAGAACCTGATGGATTTTAGGATCCATAAATGCCTCCTGTGGAATATGGGAGGAATCTAGCCTGCTCCAACCATCTCCACCAAGGAAACACTCTCTACTTACCTAAAAACAGGCCATAGAGATATGCATAAACTTGTCTGTGAATTCAGCCCCAAAAATGATGGTTCAGGTGTCAAGTGATGGCACAGAATGATTATGGCACATGTGACAAGGCCCTACTGGACATAGATCTGCCTAATCAAAACCATCCCACAACTGGACATGTATTAGTGTAATTACTAATGATTAGCAAATTGCATCTGAACATTTTTTTTAAGAATTGTTGCTGTGAGCCTGACAGATTAACATGTCTTCACCTGCCTGGTGCTGAACCCTGTAAAGCCAGTGCATGTATGTACATACATGGCAGTGTACTCTTGTCCCTGCAGGCTCCTGCACCTGCAGGCTCCAGCCACCTGCTACTTGCAGGGTTTTCTCTTTGATTACTTGTCCAAATACTCCATCTTGGCATCTCTCTTCCTTTCTTTCCCTTTTCTCACCAAGGCATTTAATTCATAGAGCTCTCTCGTCTAGAAAAGTAAATGGGAGAATGAATCCATGTTAGAACTAAGCACAAAAATACTGCTGTCTTTCAAACTTACAGGGTTTCCTCTCCAGCTCAGTATGTGGCTCTAAGACCAGCAGTGGCAGGAAGGATGTGGATGTTGGGGGCAGCAGCAGTGCCCAGGGCTGGGGAAGGGCAGGATCATTTCTTTCTCTGGCAGTGCTGGCTCAAAGTGTTTGTGTAACTGCAGGGTGCAGTGACAAGAGCAGCTTGAGCTGATCAAAGGATGCCTTTTATCAGCTCATGTTAGCTCTGTGGTGCTGGCGAGTGCTGTTCCTTTACCTTTCTCTTCTGCTGTCCTACTTTGTGACCTGCCCAAGGGCACAGGTTCCTACTGTCCCCTTCCAGCTTCCCCCCTGCCCCTTGCATTATCTCCCAGAATCATGAGGCCACTGTTTCACCTGGTTAATCTGAAGGAAAAACTGAGGGGGGGAGAGAGGCCAGCTTACTGCTGAATCAACCAACTCCCTCCACAGGCTGAGACTGTGACAGCTGATGTGTGACTGTGTTTATCTTCCCTGTTCAGTTTTTGGCCTGCCCAGGTTCCTGACCTGCCTCTACCCAGCTGCAGGAAGGGCGGTGCTGGTGCAATGGCACAGGTAGGGTTACATGGGCACAAACTCAAGGGAGGGCTCATAAATACTGACATGCACTAAAGATGCACGCTCTGCTGCAGAAAAAAAAAGACAAGACAATCTCAAAAAGCACTTTTGCATTATTTAAGACATGAAGAACTTGTCTTTGTTAACTCTTACCAGCTGGGTTTGCAGCATTGCAGCTACAACAAAAGGTATAACATGAACTACACTGTTTTTCACAGTGTTTTTAGCCTGCAGTATTTGATTCCTTCAAGATTTTGGGCAGCTGGTGAGGCTTCTGGGAAAATGACCAAGGCAAGCTTGTTGCTGGTAGGCTTCCTCTTGCCATATGCACACCTGCACATGTACTGGAGAATGGTTACTGGCTTTCAAATAATAGTTGTTCTCAGCAGGCTCCAGCAGCAACAGCAGCACTGGACTCGACTTACATCACAGAGTCTCAAATAAGAGTCAATGTGAATGTATTCATTTGCAAATTATTTTCATGTGGCTTTACTAGATACCGGAAAAATAGTACTGTACAATTATTTTTATGCACCTAACCTCTTTACCTGGCATTAACACTTCTTGATGCTCAGGTAGCTTCCAGCTACCTGAGAGAAGCACAGCACTAGGTTGATGTCCCACATCTGGCATTAGGACATGTAGCTTTTCCTCTATATGGGATGCACTTATTCCACATAAGCAGTTCCAGGCCAGTTTTCTCACCTATAAACTGGGACTGATAGTAAGATAGCAGTAAGGTAGATTTTTCTCTCTTGACCTGCCAGCACTGTTCTGTCCTGACAGTCTGTTGACTGGGCAGGGCTTGTTTACCTACTGTTATCATTTGTCTTCATCTCACACAGACCTACTCCATTTCCCAGAAAAAGTTTTGGATCCTCCAAATAAAACAATACCAGTATGTGAATTCTCTGGTGCTTTTCCCTTCGGCCTCCAAAAGGAGAGTCTTAGCAGCAAAACTTCCTTGTGCCAGCAAAGTAAAAGCCAGTCCCTGGCCAGTCCTACCAGAGTTGGAGTGTTGGGAGGGTGTGCGGGGACAAACACAAGTTACCTGTACAAAATACCCCAAGAACAGCCCTCCGAGTGCTGTCTGTCTCACTGGCGCCCAGGACTCTGCTGGAAGTGGGACAAGGAAGCTTACACATGCAGCATTACTATTGAAAAGCTCAGGAGGGATTTGTCTTTGAAATTATTGAATTTAAATGCCTTTTTCAAAGTTGCATAATGGGTTATCTTAATTTCAGCTGTGCAGAACACCAGTAATAATATCTCATGGTTTATTTGTAGTATTATTAAGTTGGTCATTGTATGTAAGGTTATGTCTGAAGTACATGAATTCTTATTCTTCAGAGGGAGCTCTTTTTTGAATTTTACTCATTTATGCAAGGAAGGAAAACATTCCCAATGGACAGAAAATAGCACGTAGAAACAATTTTAATATAGGTTCAATAGAGAGATTACATGGAGTAAAAAAGTGTATTCTGGTCTACTTTCATCTCTCTCCACAACCAAACAAAAACACATCTGAGGTTTGTTTGAGCTGGAAAAAAATAAAAATTAAGAGAACCGAAACAGCAGGTGGGCGAAAGGGCAGAGCAGCTGGAACAGGCCGATACTAAATGTTGCCAAATTTTATACAATCTTAATCTGAGAGGCCACTTCGGCTTTAAGTTTGAAAAATATTGACTTTATGCTCAGGGGACATAGGGAAATTTTTATACATGATTGAGATGAAATGTAAATGGAGCTACATGGTTCAAGGTGGTTAACAGCAGTTGCAGTTAAACAGAACCAAAGGTGCAATGATTGCTTTACACAAAGGAACTCCAGCAACCAACATTCTCTTTTAATGTTACAATATTCTTTGTGAGGGTTAGGGCTTGTTTTTCCAAAATGCTTTTCCAAGTAAAATCAATTAATTTAATTGCAGCATCTATGACTTCCTGAGTATCCTCTGCCTTCTAGTTGTATGTTCTCTGTTAGTTCCTTCTATATGATTCCAGTGTGACTAGAGCAGCTGAAATTGGTTTTAGCTGCTCTGTAATGACATCTTCATCCTTAATAGTAGGAGAAGGAAAAATGTCACCAAAAGAAGTTAGAACTTTTGAACTAACTTTAGAAATACAAGCAGACTCAAGAGGGTAAAACAGAGAAAAGAAAAATATATCAGGGCAAGTTCAAACTAATGAGGAGGGCTGAGAAGCATAAGAAAAATATTTTAAGGTAGTTACTATTTTAATTATTATATACAGGAGAAAGTTAATTAATCTTGAGAGAAGCTTTGTAATATTAGAATATCAAATTTTTAATTCCCTAAAGTCACATTTAATTTTTAAATGGCACATTTTCAGCAATACTCCCATGGTTAGGGTGTGGCTGTCATTTTCTTGTAAAAATAAATCAGCATGAAGGTTAGCACAGTGCAAATTAATGGAAATTAAAGCACAACATAATCAATGAGGTCTAAAACAGACAACTTGTGAAGCCACAGCTGGAGCACCTTTCCATTCCAAGGTAATAAAACCCTTTAATAATTTTCCATGGGACACTCTCCTGTTTTCTGTGCTGCTGTGGTGTCCCTTTCACATCAGTGGCCTTTAGTACAGGTGCAAAACTCCAGCCATGCAAAAGGCTGTCCAGGTCAGAATTTCAGTGCAGAGCAGCCAGTCCAAGAGCTAGCTGTGCTGGGATAGTACCCAGCAAGAGCTTGTATGAAGTGGTTGTTAAAAGGCAGAGAAGGTGGTAACTCAAAGAAGGGTTAAATGCTCTTCCCTTTTTTTATATATCCAGTGATCTAATCCTACAAATGGTTTTTATCACTGTTATTTCTGTGCAAACCAACTCCAGGAGAGATATGTGTGAGTAAAATTACATTAAAAATGATTCTTTGATATCTCCAAGATTACATGCCTCTCAGGCCCACGTCATCAGCCTGAGAGGTTGAATTACCTTCCTGGGAACTAGATACCGTAAGGAGGAAGGTGCAAGTGAGGGATAGTAATGACCATCCTGTAATTAAGATACAGGAATGGGAGCCCTGAAGGAATAGATTTGGAGGTGGCTGTGCTACAAGGCTTGCTCCACACCTGAAACCTACTGAACATAATCATTTCAGCCCATCCAGTTTTAAAGTGAGCTCAAATACTCCCTGTCTTGAAGTCCTTGTAGTGTTTGGTATTTGATATTTTGGTACTTTAAGTGTGGTAAAAGGGCTATAAGCTCTCCCACTTAGGGGTCTGTAATTATGGACGTCTCAAGCACTCCCACTATTAGGGAAAAACCCCCTCCTTGACTTTAAGGAGGTATTTGATAAGATGGAAACTATTGCAACATCATGCAATTTGCTTGCTGCTAGGTGAAGTATTTAATGTTCAGAACAGCTACTTAATGCCTCACAATGTGGATAAATTTAGGTGGTGCTCAGATGTCCATTATGTAAATTCTACCTCAAAGTATATTTTAAGAATAATTTTAACAGAAAGATTAATTTATCTCTTTGTTCTTTAAGTTAGAAGACATTCAGATGAGCAAATTTGCTAAACAATATTGCTACTTATTTGAGACAGATGAGCCAAAAGAGTCTTAAGTTTCAAAGACCCAGCCTATTAAGTTTCCACTTGAAGTCAGCTTTGATCTCTAGCTTCTATCCGAAGTCACTTAAGATTGATTTGTCCCAAATGATTTCCACATACGCTCAGCTGCTGCAGTCCTGTTGTGTGGATCCCTGTGTGGAACAGGCTGACCAGCAGATGTCCCCAAATTCTACATAACCACGCTTCCAGCTTCTGAAATCTTCAGAACCCTTTTGCATGTTCCAAAGGATGAAGCCACTCGACACCACAAAAACTCTTGCTACTTACTCTCATTCTTGTGAAAACTGAAGTACTGAGGTGGGAAATGCTTAACTGCTGACACAAAGCACCTTTATTGTCATAGAGAAATTGTTTGGATATTGGTTCACTTTTTATGACATGCTGCCATTGATTGTCCCTTGTTTTATTTTCAAAAGCACTCTAATTTTTTCCCTGGAACAGCAATCCCCATCCAAATATGACCTGAAATACTTTCATCTGGAGGTTCAGTCACAAGAAGCAAGACTTCTTCCAAACTAGTATCAATGATTTTGACTTGGATATTACAAAACTCATGAACTACATTCGTTATATGCATCAAACGCTGCTTTTACAATCCCCTACAAACTACTTTAAAGCTAAGGAGCTTGCAGTAGGTTGTAGATGCAAAGGTTGCTTTGTGGTGAAGGAATGAGGAGAGGCAGATTAGTGAGAAATATCAGAGACATACTGAGCCAAGCATTCTAGCTGTGTCTTTCCTCCCTACAAACACCAGAAACTGGCCTGATTTGTTATAAAACAGACTAGACTAGTATATAGGAGCAAGAGGAAGAAAGAGTGTAAACGATTGCAGATTTGTTTAGAACATGAAGATTTGCTTCTTAGGGGCACTGAGAATTAATTCCTCTTACTCCACTATTAGAAGAACACAGCTACAAACAAAAGCATTAGAACACACCTCCATGAAATTAAAGACAACTGCACAAAATGAGGTGGACTGGCATTGGAAATTTATCCATTTCAGAAATCTATACATTTAGATACAAAAGGGAATTAACACAAAAATTTACATATTTGCAACTCTTGTATTACATAGGTAAAGACCGTGTTATGGTTTAAATGTATGTTTACAATTTAAAAATCTTCAGAGTGTAAG
>VYZR01008198.1:0-13906 GCA_013400675.1 Oxylabes madagascariensis
TCTGAGCCCTCTCTGGAGCCTTCCTCAGGTAAACAGCCCCAGCTCTCCCAGCCTGGCTGCAGAGCCAAGGGGCTCCAGCCCTTGGAGCATCTCCACGTCCTCCTGATGATGGGGATCTGCAGCTCCGCAGGCATCACAGCCCATCATTCCCACTGACTGAACCATTGTAGTTCTTTCCACACCAGGNATGATCCACCCTTCCCGAAAATTAACAAAAGAATATACAAGTGTTCACGCTATTCCCGCAAGCCATGAATTTGTATAGAAAGGACATTTAAAATTAAAATGAACCTGTTGTATCATTTAACTTGAAACAGTGTAAGAGTGCATCCCAAACCCCTCCATCTTCGGTGAACTGTCAGGGCTTAGCGTTATGCTGATCTCTGGGAGACACCCCACACCGATTCCCGGGCTCGGTGATGCATTAATTGGTTATTGTCAAATTGATTATTGTGGCCGAATTAAATTTCATAATTGTCGTCATAATAAATCATTATTATTATTGAGAATTGGCTATCTCGTTTATAACACATTGTAGTTCTTTCCACACCAGGCTTGGACACTCGCACACTTTTGGGACATTATCAACTGTCCTGTCCCCAGAGGTCTATTCTGAAGCTCTTGGAAATGAGGAAAGCACTGCCAGTTCTCACTCTCTGTTTTTGTACCGGGGTGCTGACTCCACTCCCCGGTGACCCTAGAAGGGGCAAAGGCCAGAAGTCACCAGTTTCCCTGCTGAGCTCAGACCTCGAGGCATCTAAAGAGAAAGATACAGAGAGCTTATCACATCTCTTACTGAGGATTTATTAATGGCAGAAATGCAAATCCCGTTCAAGAATTCTGACTTGGCTTTGCCCACTGTGAAGACTCGTGAGCTGTGCTGGTGGAAGGGGGAGGCACTGCTGATCCAGGAAAGGCTGCAACTGTGAGCACCAGGGGGAAGATATCAGCCAAACTTTCTACAAATATTATATGGAAAATCTCTTGACTTGTGTTTACTGAGAGGCTTTAGCTGGGATTATCACTGAGCTCAGTCCATTCCTGCATGAGCTGAAGGACAGGATCTCATGAGCTCTGGCCATAAAAGATGCACATTCTTAATCCCTGGACTCAGAGATGGATGTGAACTGCTCACTAAGCAACTATTCGCTCTTTTGAGAGTTCTTAAATACTAAAATGTCCACATTTGAATCCACTCCCTGCAAGAACAGCTTCAGTTACTGGTAGCCGAGGGAAGAAAAAGTAAACAGCTTAAGGTCCCTGGAATATCTATTGCTTTTCTCTCCCTGGATTGCAAAAACAAGTGTTAAAGCACAGGATGAAGCCACCGAAATGTGTTTTCAGTAACACCAGGGAGGGCAGAGCCAGGCAGGGACAAGGTCACTTTGGGATGTTAATCAGCTCCTTGCTTGACCCTATCTGTGATCCAGAGCGAGTTTGTGTATTTAATTTATTTCACCCCTTACTTGCTCTCACAATCCTTTTCCCACAATGCCAACCAGCCCCAATGAAAATATTGAGCTCTCTTCTGGCATTAATTGCTGTGCAGTTTGCCAGATTCAACTCAAGAAATGTGTTTCCATGCACGTGCATGGCAGGTGGGATAGGGAGCATCCTTTGTTCTCACAGAATCACGGAATGGTTTGGGTTAGAAGGGACCTTAAAGACCATCCCTTTCCAACCCCTCTCATGGGACACCTTTCACTGGACCTGGTTACTCCAGGCCCCATCATGTTTTAGTGAGACAGTTCATATTTCTGAGGCAAATTGTGTCTGACTAATGGATTAAGAGGCAGAACTTGCCTTCTTCTGGGTCTATCCATGTACAAATGAGCCATAATCAGCATCCCCTCTGTTGTCTTCTGTCAATTTTTTGCCTAAAAAACTGGAATCAGTACCACAAGCAACTTGAAAGCTGTGCACATCTCCTTTAAATATCCAGGAGTCGTGGGAAGCAACACTTAATGAGGATCTTATTGTACAATTGGCTTCTCTCTGGACA
Organism: Oxylabes madagascariensis; assembly: GCA_013400675.1. Taxonomy (NCBI): domain Eukaryota; kingdom Metazoa; phylum Chordata; class Aves; order Passeriformes; family Timaliidae; genus Oxylabes; species Oxylabes madagascariensis. Next base: position 2,003 of record VYZR01008198.1, read on the forward strand.
GGGAGAAAAGAAGAGTGGATTTGGGGACACACAACAGCCTGGCAAGTGGCAGTGCACAGTGGAGGACAGGAGTGGAAATTTTCCCTGCTGGGATGGAGAGGGGAGGTGTATTCCTCTCATCCTCACAGGAAAACCCACAAGTCTCGAATCTCATGACACTGCCCAAACTTGGAGAGCAATGGATATTAAATACCTTTCCCAATTTGCATGAAAACCAGGGTAAAACACTGCCATATCCATGCTGCTGGCTTGGATTATTTTACAGCTTTGTAAAAGATGCCTCTGGCTTGGGGCATAGTGCCACTGTGCTGAGCTGTAAAACTACAAAATGAAAGGATTATCTTCTTTGCCAGTCTAACCACATGACAATAAACAGCAGGCAAGTCGAGAAGGGAAAAACACTACGAGGGCATTGCTCAGCATGTAAGGAAGACAAATGGCTCATCTCATATAACAGTAAAGGGGAAAAGGCACAAATGAGAAGTGACGTGCTTTGATTAACTTCCCCAAGTCCAGCAAAGTGTGGGAGGGGAAAATTCTGCAGACGTGACAATCTGCAACCTTCCCACTTCATAACAGCCAAGCCATGAAATCAGCAGAGCTGTAGCCCTCTAGCAGAGATGACAAAATATTTCAGAAAGATTACCCAAAAGTACCACGAGTTTCAGGTATGACCTGAGTTGACACTAAAGTCCAGCTAAAAGCCCACAGATATTGTCACCTGTAACTGTTTACAGCATTTCCAGGCAAGGAGAAACAGATGTAGAAGAGTTAACAGGGCACAAGGCTCATCAGAGACGCACCCCCAGGTGTTTTGCCCTTCCTTCATCCAGTCTGATGCTTCTGACAGCTGAGCCACCTCATTTAAAGGTGCTTGAGGGGTGGTTTAAAACTTCTGTTGTCAGCTCCTCATGTGATTCTCCCAGGGACTGCTGATGTGAGGTGCCTCAGGTAACAAATAGAAGTTTCCAAGGGATTAGGGGGGAAAAAATTGACTGGAGGGTTTCAAGGGGAAGATTAGTTATTGAGACTTAAGTGTGAGCTACTGATTGGGTATAGGCAGAGAAAGCAAGAGGTAACAGAGTGAGGTTCTTGTAGTATTTTGGCTGCCTTCAATTCTATATCAAATGAGGCACATGAGAGTCTTAAAAGGCGGTTATTTTTCTTCTACATGTGCTATCTGAACCCAATATTAAATACAAACCAAAAGCACTCCGAGGTGTGAAGTATTGGGAAAATGGAAATAAGGAGCTTCAGTTTTGAAAATGACACTATGAATCAGTTAGCTGAAAAAATAACCCAAAAAGGATTAAACCAAACAAGCTCCAAGGGAAGTAAACAAGCCCACTGCTTGCTGTTGGGAATTGTTTGCTTGGGGTAATGTGTCTTTTAGGTCACCGTGTCTGCACAGGTAATTACAGGGAACTGCTCCCATTAGCAGCATGCCTCTCCTGCACAGAACCTCGAACAGCAAAAGGCTGGTGAAATATGGGGGGAGATTAAAAGAAAAGACTGTAGAATTAAAAATTAAAAATCAAGGCCATGTGGTTAATCTGACTACAGCACACCCTCTTCCCATAGCAGAGGAAAGAATCACCTCTGGGTGAATCTGCTCTTCCCAAACTGGATGGCCAGGTGTATGTTTTACAGCCGGGCTGAAGAGAAGGGATCTAAAGGAGGTTGGAAAAATGCAATAGTTATTTTTTTAAAATTTTAATTGATCTAAGAGGCAGATGCAGCCTCTATTTGAAAATGGCGCTTTTCATATCACAGAGTTGTTGGTGGGACACTCTTTCACCTACATGAAATTTTATGGTCCCTGAGTAGAAGAGTCTCTAAAGCACAAGTAGGAAAATACAGGGTTTATGATATTTTGGGTTCCTTTTTAAAAAAAAGAAGAGAGTATTGTATGAAAGGATCAAGCGTACCAGAAGAGAGAACTGCATGTGGCTGTGTTTTTATGGAGAAGGCTGCTTCCTAACTTGCTGCAAACTCCTGGGTGCCTGATGGAGCAAACAAGATGATAAGAAACGTTTCAGGATTTAACCCTTTAACAAGGGAGTGACCTGGGCCCAACAAGACCTACGGACCTTATCACTTTTTGCAACTAGAGCCAATAGAGCCAGATGGGTGCTGGTCACTTGCCCCGAGGAAAGAGCTTCAAATTGTGCCGGGGAGGTTTAGGTTGGACATTAGGGAAAAATCCTTCATGGAAAGGATTGACTGCCCAGGGCAGGGGTGGAATTACCACCTCTGGAGGGATTTAAAAGATGTATGGGTGTGGTACTTGGGGATGTGATTTAGTGGTGTCCTTGGCAGTGCTGGGTTAAGAGCTGGACTCGATATTCCTGAAGGTCTTTTCCATGCTTAGTGATTCTGTGGGTCTATGGCTCTGTGCTCCACAAGCCTCTGACATTCAAAGCCTCAAAATTGAACATTACTAAGCAAAAGGAGTTAGTTTTAAGGTATATTCCTCAGACAAGGACTTCCACTGCTACTTGTTTCCTTGGAAAAAACCTCCTCCCAAGCCTCTAAGCACATCTTTGATGCATCAGGGTAAGTCTTGTAAATCCATGCAAATTTACTGCCCTGATTTGCTCAGGAAGGTGTCACTCCCAGACCACTCTGGTTGTCTCTGAGTGCTTTGTAAATATCAGATGATTCTGAAAGGCCTCAGGGTAACTTCTCTGGACCGGAAAGCTGCATTTTGGAATGCGTGGTGGGGAGTTGTGATTTCCTGAGTGAATGGATTTGTGCAGCAGGTGTCAGCACAGCACAATATTTCGTTTCTGCCAGGATCAAGTCTCAATAATTTGGTTCTGGTTACTCAGCTGTTAAATTGCTTCCTGACATGTATGTAATGCAGTCTACGCCTGCCCCTTTTTGCTATAATTTCTTTCATTAGTGCTCAGTTGTGTTTTCCTCTGCTTGCTGAGATGGTTCCTTGCCTTATTAGGCTGTGCAACCACTTGATAATTTTTTTCCATCATTTCCATCATTTAATGTTGCAGTAAAAAGTCTGAAAATAAATTAATGCTGCGCTGTATAATCCGTGATAAATGTCTCAAAGACATTTAGGAACGTGACTCAGCTCTTAGATGACATTTTAGTTATCGGTGTTCTAATCCTTGCAGCCTTAGGTCCAGATTTAAAGGCATTTAGGCAACTGATCTCCAGTAAATTAAAAAAAAAAAAAAAAAGGAGAAAGTTTATCTAGGACCTATCTGTGATTCAGATTTTCATCTGTGAGCTCTCAGATTGTGCTGAATGCTAAAGCCAGACTTGCCTTTACCCCTTTGAGAAGATAACCAGGCAGGAAGAGAAGGACGAGGAGAGAGACCATGTGGAAAAGAAGACATGGTCTCAAATCTCTTCTCAGATCAACTCTGGAAGATGTTTTTTAAAGCCCAGAAAAGAATTATGAGTCTCAGATGTTCCTGCAAACACGTCTCTTTAAATCTTCACTAAAAGAAATTCCATTTGGATAAATAAACACTAATTGGAAGAAGTTTTTGACCTTGCCTCCTTGCCAAGATATTGGGAAAATATAATGACCAAACAGTAACGCATTTTCTGGCTTGTTGGCTTTTAGGTGCATTGGAAATTGAATTATTTGCACAAAACAAAACAACTTCAATGCGACTAACTTATCCAAACCTCAAGTTTGCAGCAGCATCTTTGCAGGAAATCTATAGTTTGTTTTCTGCTTCCAATCAAACACCGGTGGAAAAAAAAAAAAAAATTCTCCAAATCCCAGAGCCCCCTAACAGTGGGGCAAAGCCATTGTCTTAGGTTGCAATGCAAGATGTAACCAGCAGTATGTATTCTATTACCAGCTGTTAAAACCAGGTGGGGCAGTGTTCTTTATCTCCTCCAACACCCATCCTCCCTCCAGGGGGAATCTGCTGTTAATGGGCCATCGAGGCTCACTGCATGGCTGATAAAATTACATCATCCCATTGGGAGATGCTCCACCCATTGGAAGGAGCCAAGCATTCCTACCTGGATAAAATCTGAGATTCAGAACCCCAGGACAGCCTGTTTGCACTGGATTCCCAGAGGAAGACTGGACCCATCTCACCACCACTGCACCTTCAGAGGAAAACTCCACCCTTCTACAGGATCATCTCTGCTCCGACAGAACCACATCTGTCACCCAAGGAGGACTTGATTGCACTGCTACCAACACCCTGACCAACAGGGTGTCAGGTTGTGTTCTGACTCCGTCAGTGTTTTTATTTTGTGCTACTTCATTTTTAGTTTAATTTTCCTAGTGAAGAACTGTTATTCCTATTCCCATATCTGTGCCTGAGAGCCTGGTAATTTCAAAATTTTAATTCAGAGGGAGGGGATTTATAGTTTCCATTTTAAGGGAGGCTCCTGCCTTCCTTAGCAAGCACCTGTCTTTCCAAACCAAGATAAGGGCTCTGTGTAAAGGTCTAATCCCAGATTTCCTCTGGATGCACAGTGATGTCTCAGCAATACCTTTGGAAAAGCCCGGAAGATAAATCTTCCCAGGGAACCTGGGATGTCACTGAAGTTTTGGAACTGTGTGAGCAGTTGGATGATTGTGTTCATGCCCACTGGCAGACAGAAAATTGGGTACTGCAGGAATATAAGTTACAATGGGGTCATGTGGGTGGAAAAAAGTGGGATTTGGAAGTCTTGTCTGCACCTAAGCATCAGGCTTCAGCATCTAAAAGAGCTGCTGATTCTCTCTCCCTTTGCTGTCTCCACTCACATCAGGTGCAGTTTTTGTGGTGTTGGCATCAATGCCTTGGACTTGACATTGGGATGCTCCTGACTCTGGGCCAAAGAATGATTTTCTGCATGTTATCTGACCAGATTTTGTTAACATTCAGCCTTGTTTTCCCCATTACAAGGAGAATTTGACATTGCCTTGGGCTTTTCTTTTGTTGTAAGGCTGCTGTTTGCAGGGGTCACCTGCACAGTCCTGCTTCTCTCTGCTCAGGAGAAAATTCCTCTCCTTTCCTTGGGTCCTGGTGACCACATCCAGCTCTCTTCCCATAAACCCCCAAATTGTCCCACTGACAGGTTGGAAAATGAGGAAAGCAGAAATGACTTGATCTTTTTGAAGTATCTTCCAAGTTTAATCAGGAAGGAGCTAGAGCTGTTCTCTTTGCTCATGGCTAAATGAATCAATTAAATTGCCTTTTTTGATCATCGAGAAAAACAGTTTGGAACTGACCAGATCCAAAATCCACTAAGCCACAGGGGGTGTTTTTATAGCTGTTAGTGAACTTTGGGTAAGAATTTGAGAATGCAAAATCCAAGCATCTGCAAGGAGTGTAATTGAATAAGATGAAGAAAATCCATGGTTAGAATTGTAAAACATTTATTTTGACATTTTGCAATGTTGTTTCTTGCAAATTTACCTCCCACTTAGGTTATAAAACATTTGCCAGTGTTGTCTTAAAACTTGAAGCAATTTTTGGTTGGATAAAATGGTCTGGTAAATTTTGGCTGAAGTTTGGAGCAGTTATAGGGAAATGGATGTTTATTTTTTATTTTTCATTCCTCTGAGACCACTACTTTTTTTTTTTTTTTTTTTTTTTTTTTTTTTTTTTTTTTTTTTTTGTTTTGAACATCTAAAAAAAACATCATACCCTTTTTCNTTTTTTTTTTTTTTTTTTTTTTTTTTTTGGTCATGACAATCTAATAAGATGCTACATATCCTTTGGAGATTCTTTTTTTTTTTTAGATACTGTTCATTTGATCCTGTGTAAGGGGCTGGGAAATTATGCAAGTGGATTCCTGCAAGATACCTCCAAATACTCCCACAAATAATCCTAAATGTTCTTAGAGCAATTGAATGCAGGACAGTATCCTAATAGGTTCCCTTACTACAGAAATCACTAGAATTTTTGCTGTCACTTCCAGCCCTTCCCAGCACCCACCTTTTCATCTGCCCTGGATACAAATCTGCTTAGACTACAGAATTTAAGTGACAGGGGATTTCTTTTTGTGTTTCTCCACCAATCACTACAGAGGGGCTTTGATCCCTTTTTGTGGTTTGTAGGATTGCCCCAAACAACTGTGTAAATAAAAACCTGGTAATACAATAAGCAAAAGAATGAGAATGCATATGGAAGCACATTCAAATCAAGAGAACTAGTAAAGTGGTTCTCTTGCCAACCACCTCTGGACCCAGAGAACCCCAAATATTCAGAGCAGAGAAATTACAGGAATACCCTGGCCTGCTGTGGCCTATTTTCTAGGAATGCAGGCAGCTGTGGGTGTGATCTTGTCCACAAAACACATCAAACAGGTTTCTTGTGCTAGCACATAAGTTTCCCAAATTGAAAAACAAAATATTTATTAAGGCTGTTCTGCTGTGTTTCTAGCAGGTTGTATGGGTGTTTTATCTTGAGGATTCCAAAATGCTGTTAGCCCTTGTCAGGTTCTTTTACAGTGTGGTTGCACAGCTCCAACACTCTGCTTTGTAGATTATAAATCACATCATTTGGCATTCACACAGGTGCCAAAATTGCAGCCTGGTTTTCCTGAAAGGGAAGAATGAGCAGGGACACGGTGAGCAGTGAAAGGAGCTGGCGTCTGGCTTTGTGCATCCTTGGTCTCCCTCTTCTGGCTCAGCTGGAAGAGCTGCTCCATCCAGGGTGTGCTGCAGCTCAGCATCCCCCTCCTGCCAGGAGCTGGAGGGACACTGCTGAAGAGAACAGGTCAAGAAGCATTTTTCCTGCAAGTGGCTGCAAGTACCAGCACGGAGAACAGAGCAGTGGGAATTTCCAGTCAAGCTCTCAACACTTCTCTCATTTTTCAGTGCATCAACGACAAAGTTTGAGAAAAATCATCAATATCTCTTTACTGCGCACAGGGAGTGGGGGGAAGGGAGGAAGGAGATTTGGAAATATGAGTGGGGAAATATATTCAGGTTGTGACTCAGGATGTTCTGTTGCTGCTGAGCTCTGGCTCCCATGTTTTACCTGCTGGATGGTCTTAAGGGTTTAGAAATTCTAAAACTCAGTCGCTAAGTTAAAATATCATTAAAATATCCATAAATATGGGGGTTTTGCACACTTTTATACTGGTGCAAGTTTTGTCTCAACAGGACCAGGGCAGTGACTGTCCCCTGTGCTGGGCTTTGCAGAGGTACCTCGAATCTTGGGGTCAGTTTGGGGACCATCAGGACAAGACATTGAGGGGCTGGAGTGGGTCCAGGGAAGGGAACGGAGCTGGAGAGGGTCTGGAGCCCCAGGAGCAGCTGAGGGAGCTGGGAAAGGGGCTGAGCCTGGAGAAAAGGAGGCTCAGGGGGGACCTTGTGGCTCTGCACAACCATTTGAAAGAAGGTTGTAGCCAGGTGGGGATTGGTTTCTCTTCCCAAGTAACAGGACAAGAAGAAACAGCCTCAACTTGTGCCAAAGGAGCTTTAGGTTGTATAGGTGGGATAATTTCTTCACAAAAACGGTTGTCCAGCCCTGGCACAGCTGCCCAGGGCAGTGGTGGTGTCCCCATCTCTGATTTAAAAGCCGTGTGGATGTGGCACTTGGGGACATGGGTCAGTGGTGGCCTTGGCAGTGCTGGGGGAATGGTTGGACTCTGATTTTAGAGGTCTTTTCCAACCTAAGTGATTCCATAAGTCTTTAAGTCACCCTGCCAGCAAAATCAGGTGGTAATTTGAGTTTCTTCTAAAGGGATTTTGATGTGAAGAACACATTTTTAATTCCTTCTCTTTGCCTTTGGCTTTCTGAGCCTTTCTGCCACAAACTGGCCTGTAAGTAGTTTAGCTTTACTTTCTTATTAAAAAGAAGTGGTGGTTACAGCTGTTAGCATCTGACTTTAAAAAAATGCAATATCAGACTCCTCTATTTCACAATACCAGGGGTTTTGTGTATTTTGAAGCTGGGCATTAAACTGTGAGTAACAGCATCACCCACTGGAATTGGCTTCCTTTTCCCCACACCTGGCTTACATATGTGTCACAATATGTGACATTTAGAAGGGAATTTGGCAAGAGAAAATGAAAAAAAAAAAGGGTGTTAGATGGAAGTGTAAGTTCTGAGACACAGGAAAAGACCACAGGGGAAATGGTTACTGCTGCCTCTGAAATACAGGGAATTAGAACCCACTCTTTGGCTGTGTATGGTCCTGTTTCTGACACTTTTGGGACTTTTAACCTGAGATTTTATGCAAGAAAGCTCTGCCTGTATATATAAAAAATCAGAAAAGCTGGATTTGTTTTTGCTGTGCTGCTTGTTGCTACTTTTTGATTTTTCTTCATGGTGTGTCTCCTCACTGATAATTTATGTGTGAAGCCAAAACAAGACTTCTGAAGTTTGGAAAAGAGTTTGTTCTGATTATGTTGGGACTTGAATTTCTCGTCTTTGTACCAATGTTTCCTTTGGAGAGATGTGACACATGTGGAAAAATCCTGCAAGAACCTGCTTGATAGGAACTGCAGCTCAGCCCAGCACTTGTTCAACTTTTTTAATGCCATGATTGAGCTTTAATAATAAATAATGACAAGTAAGAGAAGACAGCAAGTCTTCATCTTATTGAGATTAAGAATCTTTAAATGAGAATATAATCTTAAACCTGACAGGGTGCAAGCCATCAGTTCCTACAAGCCCATTGGTGCTTAAATATCATGACTTGCCCAACTCTTTAACTCTCTTACCCAGATAAAGGGATTTCTCTTTGCTGCAGCACAGATTAAAGTTGGTAATATTATAAATTAGAAATATAGAGGGGGGGGAAATAACTGTAGCAAGATTGAAAATGGATCCTGCTTTGTTAGGGATGGGGAAAGTTGGCTTTAACACAGAAACTCTTTAAGCTGAGGATGTAGGAGCACAGGGATGTAAATTGCAAGCAAATTTACAGCAGCAGATGTGTGAGCAGTGGTGTCTGTGGGCAGAAGTGAGGGTGCCCAGCCATGGAATGTGGCACAGTTTGTGTGCTGTTTCTTGGGATCTTCTGAGGTCTAATTAGTGCAACACCAAGTGCCTGAACTAACCCTAGAGGGCTCTCACGACTCAGGAACAGAAAGGATGGGACTATCAGAGAGACTTCAAGCTCTCATTTTCTCCTTTCTTAAGGAAAAACCTGCTTTATGCTTGTGTGTGCATTGGCAAGGGTGCAACATTTTCGTTTGAAATGGAATTAGAAAGTATTTGGGGTTTTACTGTGCCTACCCCTTCATGCAGGGAGAGAATTTTGTCACTAAGCAGGATTTTAGAAACATTTGTCAGATCTGTTGACAATTTCAAAAAAGCTTTTCAATGTCAGCTGATGAGCTTCGGTTGTTGGAGCCTCTTGTGAAAATTATAAAAAGGACTCTGAATTTGGAAAATATAAATGTAATATACCTTCCCTTCATTCAGAAGGCCCTGGTGCTTAAAAAAAAAAAAGTCAAATGCAAATATGATCTGTGAAAAAGTTCTTCCCTGTGAGTGTGGTGAGGCCCTGGCACAGGTTGCCCAGAGAAGCTGTGGCTGCCCCATCCCTGGAAGTCTTCAATAATTCTCAGCTTTTTTTCTCCCTCACAATCACACCTTCAAAACAAAAATATAATTTAGGGGTTTTTTCATACATCCACTCCTTTGAACTTTTGGGGCCAAGTCCAGGTCATATTAATCATGTTTACCCAACTCATAACATTCCCTTAGCACAGTTTCATGTGCTGGGTAATTTTTCCACGTTTACAGGCTATAATTGTAATTAAACCCTTGAACTTAAAAGTGAAAGTGCCCTGATTAAGGAAATACTTCCGTAGCATTAAAAAACAGTTTACATTAAGGATTTTCAAGTGACTCTTTATACACTAATGATTTTAATCCTAATGAGGACTTGATGTTCTGCTCCTCCAGAAGAAAAAGCCCTGGTCTCAGCACTAAAGTGATGCAAGCTTTTATTTTCCCTGACAGTCTAATAATATATGAGAACAAAAACAAGACAGATCTGCTGGCATGTCAGATGGAAATTTTTTAAAGAGGAGAATGGCAAGACACTGGTTGTAGCCAAACCGGAAAATCCCACATTATTATTCAGGATTTGTTTGTTTGGCTTAAAAAAAGCAGGAAAGGATTAACGCCAGGCATATTACCTTTTTCAGCTATATTGGCTGATCAGAAAGCATGTTAATAATATGGTTAAAACATCAAAGATAACCTGGCTTGGGGGCCACTGTACTCAAACTAAACAAAGGTGTAAAATACAAATAAAAAATAAAACTAATCTACCAGAGGAACAGATTTTTTTTCTCAAACATGACTAATTCCTCAGGATTAAGAGCTGCTTTATATTTTAGGGTCTGGTATAAAATACTCATAATTCTTTTGCCTTTTGAAATGTTCACCCTTACTTTTTATTCAAGCATCAGAAGTGATGCAGCACTCATGTCAGCAAAGGGGAAAGCTTTTCACCTCTGTGGCAACTTTCTCCCATAAAAAAATATCATCCAGAAAAGAGTAGGAGAAAGTAGATATAAATATCTCGAAGTTATTTGGACAAAAATAATTGTGGTCTTGCTACTGGAGGTTGGGGAGTTGAACCCTACTTTGATACCCACTGGGGTATATCTCAACATTCCTAGTAAAGAGAGCATTCCCATGAAACATTAGCATTTAAAATCAAATAACAGCTAGGATGGGAAAGAACAAGCAGTCATAATGTGGTCTCCTGAAGAAGAGATTTGCTGGTAAGGGATTATTATTCCACAGTTTAGGAAGGACAGATTGGCAGAAGGAGCTGATTCATACACAGCTTTGCAAAAGTCAAGGTTTGGATTTGTACTTTTAAAATCATCAATTTCTGTGAATTTCCACCATGCAGTGGAAAAAAGTAACCAAAATTAAGCTAAAAAACTTGCAAGTTTAAAGCATGTAACCAACAGCTCCTGAACAGCTGAAGAGCCACTGGGGAACACTGAAGTGTTTGGGCATTTATTTATTTTCCTTCTAGTCCACAGTATGCTACCTTCTACCCTCTAATCCTGTCTACCTTCCTGTAAAATAAGGCACATCCACTAGATAAAAATGAGAAGGACTTCTTGTAAAATGAAATTTTAATTTCCAAGGGGCCCAACTAAACATGCAGTGCAAGTCTTGTTTCAGGCCCAAAGTTCTACAGTATTACTGAATTAACTACAGAATCTCAAATTCAGTATTTTTCCTTGAAGTTATTAGTACTTTTGCAGCCTGAAATCCAGCTGTGAGAGAAAATCCTTCTCATCCTTGTAACACCAGCAGAGATCTGGTAGGTGTGTGCTGTACATGTAGAATAACTACCCTTAAAGAAGAGATACAGGACGTTCAGTGCAGGCTCTGTTCTTCGTTGCATGATTCAATAACCCTTCATTGAACAGACAAAGACTCTTCAGATGCTTGTAATAATGTGCATTGTAGGGAAACAGAAAAGAAGAAACAGTCTGATAGATTTCGACTCTGCGTCAAAGGATGAGCTGAGGAGCAATAAAGTAGATGTGAATTTGGTTCTGATTTTTTTTTTAAATACTGTTTCAGCCAAGGCATACAGAACATAATTTCTTTAATTAGCATCTCCTGAAGCACATAAAGCACTTTAGAGAAAATTGAAGAGAAAAAAGAACCAACTGTCCCCTCCTCATCATTATTCCGCCTTTAAGAAAGCTAAATAGAATAGAAAGAGGCTGCTGGGAAATGCCAGGATGGGAAACTTCAGCCCAAACTGGTTACAGTTCTTGTTTTAGATGGCCATTAGATGTTGGGAAATACTTTGAGCAGTGCTGTGCTGGGTGGGGCACAGGGCAGATGCCCGGGGATGTTTCTAACCCAGAGCAAGAACTGTGTCCCTCAGAGCAGGGCATGATCCTGTCCTTGGGGCTGGGGACAGGGAGCCTTGGGGCTCCCAGGGGTGGCAGGTACCCCTGGCTCCATGGAATGCTCC
>VYZR01008202.1:10588-20700 GCA_013400675.1 Oxylabes madagascariensis
AGCGCCGCGGGGGCGCGCGCGGGGCGGGGCCGGGGAGGCCCCTCCTGCCGCCGGGGGTCGGGGCCGCGCGGCCGCCGCCATTTTGTGGGGCGGGCGGGAGCGTCGAGGGCACACACGGGTCCCGAGTGCGTGAGGCGCTGTGCAGGGCCGCGCACACCCCGGGAACCGGGTACTGCTGGTGCTTCCATTTTTCTAGTGGGACTTGGAGAACATGCTGACTGCTTAATGCAGCATTCTTGCATCCAGGTCACAGAATGACTAGGCTGGAAGAGACCTCCAAGATCATCGAGTCCAACCCAGCTCTAACACCTCAACTAAACCATGGCACCGAGTGCCACATTCAGTCTGTTTTTTAAACACCTCCATGGATGGTGACTCCACCACCTCCCCGGATCAGTACTGCTATTTCAGCATCAAGCTTCTGTAATTGTCAGTCTCAATAAATTGAAACTCTCAAAGCACTGAAGGGTAATACAGTGTCTATTGTAGCTGACTCTTGCAATGTTTGTTTTAGAAATGACTAAAGTACTGTGTCAGTTCAAGAGTGAGTCTTAAGTTGCTGAGACTACTTACTGAGATGCATCTGAAAGGATTTTTCTTTCATATAGCTATTATGTCTGATCATCTTTTATTCACTTTGTTTAGAACTCTGGAAGGAAGAGTGATTTGAAAAAATTCTGTAGCTCAAAATCTGTATTGAATGGTACTCTTTATTACAACAGAGAAATTTATTTATTGTATGACCATAATGTTCTCTTCTTAAAAAGAAAACCCAAAGCCCAAATCACAGTAATATTTTCTTTCTGAAATTGTCCTTGCTGTGATTCACAAATTGAAACATTTTTTTTAACCAGAAACCTGAAACTGATCAAAAAGCTACACGAGCTATGTCTTTGCAGAACTTAAAGAGGACCATGCAGCAGAAAATATCACCACCAAGCATTAATGTAAATGGGTGTTCCTGAAGGTGCAATGGAATGTTCCTGACTAAAAGATATCTTTAATCCCTTTCTGAAATGGAATTTTGCAATGCAGCTGAGGGCCAACTGATCGTAAAAGGCTTATTATGAGGCTGAGACATTGTTGGGTCTGGATACTCTTTGAATGGCATCTCGATGTCAGCCTAGCCCCATGCTGATTTTGCTTTCTTTCTCACTCTGAGGGAATAGCTAAATGACACATATTCTTCTTCCTGCTGGTGAGGTAAATTGTAAACATCCCTCTAGACTCTCAAATTCACCTGCTAGAGTGATCTGTCTTAGCTGTGGCAATGTAAAGTTTCTTTTCATGCAATTAATGGGACAATTATATCAGAATGATGAGATCATGCCTTTTGCTGAAAAGAATAGGGATCTTTCATGAACAAAGAGAGCTTTATTTACATCTTTACAAATAAAGCACCATTTTATTCAGTGAAAGTGGGTGACTGCTACAATTTGGGTAGGCACAGCATGGTATGAAGGTGAACTCACTCTGTAGAGTGGTAGGTAGAGCTTTGGTGTGGCTGTCTCAAAACAAAATAAGCAGTATTTTGGGCTTTTTTCCCTGCTTACACTGACTAGTAGACCAGTGTGCAGAGAATTCTGGTATTGCCTAAGTAAACCTAAGACTGTTGAAAGTAATTTAATTTGTTTGCTAAATAAATGTAGAGAACCCATCTTGGTTTTTTCAAGACTTTTCATGTAGGTAGATTTTGTGCATGTAAATCAAAGACCATTGGTGGACAGTTCTGTACTCTGTGGGAACTACTGTGACTCATAACTTGATCCCAAGTTATGAGCCATATCCGAACAGAAACATGGAAAGTATTTTCATTCTTGATTCTTTAGACTTATGTATTTGTACAAGAGAAACCCCATTGACATTGCTAAGAGAAATACATGAGTCTGAGATATTTTTACAGTTCTTTCTTTAAGCTGCAGAGCATATTTTTTCTTTTAAAAACTCATTCAATGAATACTAATTTTAGTCTGACTTTTGACACTGTTCTAAATGACATCTGGAGTTCATATAAAATCATATGTCTAGTACAAAGCTGAGACTGCCCACTGACAAATAAATTCCTATGCTCATGTAATTCTCTTTAGGAACAGACAAATCACAGCTATACTGACTCCAAAGTGGTTTTGGTTTTATTTCTGGTAGCAGACGTGATTCTGAGGCCTCTTTAAATGATTTCAGCATCTAGCCTGTGCCTGGATCATTGCAGTTAACTACCAACTGGAGCCTATGCCAGTTAATAGAAGGACTTGTGGATGGGGAGAAGTCTCCTTGATATGGCTCCGGTTTTCACCATATGGGTGAGTGGTTTGTGGAACTAGAGAGGCCCAGTGGTGAGAGGGTGACTTGGAGTCCCTTCCAGCAGCAGCTGGGCAGCCTCTGGCTGCGTGCCCCATGCAACTGTTCGAGCGGCCCAGGCACCGGTGTTCCCTGCCAAGATTTCCATGCTGCTGTTGGGCTGCGGTGCCAGGAATGGGGTTGAACAGAACAATATCTTCTTTGCTCTGCTGCCTTGCCCCTAGCAGAAGGGCAGCTATTCGGAGGGAGAAAGGGCATGGAGATAACATTGTGCCTGTTTGCCCGGGGAGGTTCTGAGGTCTCTGTGTGGCCTCGATACATGGGGTGTAATTCAAGTTTTGTTGTTGCTCATCTTTCATGCTTTCAGAGCAACAAACTGAGTACAGCAGAGAAATAAATAAATAAATAGCACAGTAAAAGCCATAAAGATTAAACAAATAAGCCTTAAAAAATTAGTTCTAAAACCTGAGAGCAGGAACAGGCTTTATTGTTTTGGAGTTACCGAGTTTTGAAGTTGGGATAGTTATGTGCTAAAAGACTTTGAATGGCATAGCCACAAACAAACCATAAGCAGATATTTATGTGCCCTTGTTTGCACAATGGTGAAAAGTCTCAAGTTTGAGGAACAAGGACATTATTTCACACATTTTCACCTTGCCAGAAAGACAGAGCTTGAAGAAGTGAAATTTTCTGGAAACAAGGTAACTTAGATTGGCGTAAGCTTCAGGTTTAGCTGTATTTTATCAAAATGTTGCCAGACTGTCTGACATAATGTAAGTGCATGTATATCGAGAGTATACATACACGAATAACCTGCTCGGTCTCTAACTCCTCATTCTAAGGAAATTACTCCAAGTCAGCTGTTTTGCATTAACTGCCTGCATGCAAATTGTTATTGTCAGGTCAGTCTGAGCCAATTCCAAGCCGTTTATTTTCTTGGTTAAGGACCAACTTCTTTTGCATGCGCTGCTGGGGCATAGTATACATTTTATAGAAGACAATTGAAGATGGACTGATTTATAGTTCATTTGACATCCTAGCTTAACTTGTGACAATTTGTTCATGAATTCCTACTGCTAGAGTGTGGTGTAGTTGATATGATACTGAACGAAAGCAAGATGGTAATCTGCATAAATGAGGCAAAGTTTCTACCAAGGGGAACTTCTTTCCATATGTATTGCTGATTCATCCTTTAAGCAGTTTTCATTCTATGCAATGAAGGTCAAACTACTCTAGAAATGGTAACATAATAATAGAAAATAAACAAAAGTAGAGGTCAATTTCACAGTATAATTTGACTCATATTTCTGCAAATGTTAATATTATATCAGAAGAATTTCCAGAGTTGCATTACTCTGCAGCAGGACTTTTTTTTTTCAGTGTTAGGATTACAATCCATTGTGTCACTTAACATTTAAAAAAACCTCCAAAACTCTAGTATATGGCATCACTGCCTATTGTGTAAATTCCTAACCTAGGAACACTGGTTCACTTGTGATAGTCTGTTTTACATAGTGTATAACCTGTACCATTTCTAATCAGTTGCAGAAGACTATCCTGGAACATAGTAGTTTCCCACTCCCTAGATTTGAGACAGAAATACAGGGGGGTTTCGTGCTTCTCATTATGTTAAACATCTGATTTGACGTATTATTTTCACAACATGACAGGGCACATCTCAGTAATTCTAACACCCACTTGAGAGATGTATGTATAACCTGTTAGGATGGTACCTATAAAGATAAAATAAAGCTTTGAAGTTAAGGTTTTGAGATGTAGAAATTTTTTTTCCCTTTTACATGTTCTGAATATTTTTTCCAGTAGTGTCTTGTTTAAAGTAATTCAGCTGACAGTGAAGAATGCTGAAGAGGGTAGTCCAAGGAGTAAACAGTATGTTCAAGGAAAAACATGTAAAAATCTGTAGCTTTTATGTATTTTGCACTTTTGCAACTTGTTAAACTGATGCCAAAATAACTGGGAAAATGCCTTTTTAATAGCTTATTTTGTATTGGCCTCTGTTCTTGGTGTCTCTATGGTGTGTTAGCATCTGTAGGTAACATGCCAATAAATGAGTGGCTAAGGAAGTATCTGAGAGAAGAGAGCAAGTTATTGGAGGAACTCCTGTTAATGAAGTCCTACAGATCTGAGCATTAGAGAACAGTTTGTCTTTTTGCAAGCAGTTTGTGATCTAGTGGTTGGAGTTTGAATGCAGGAATGAATTCTGCCACTCAGCCCTCTCTGTCATTGTTTTCTTGTCTACAGAATAGGAATAATGTTTGTGTACACTTGGATTGGTGAGATTGAACTGGTAAGTGACAACAAAATGCTTTGAGCGCCTTTAATAGAAGGCATTAAACAACTGCATGCTATGCAGGTTTTCAATATTAAAAATATAGTATAGGTGATATGGAAAAACAGTGGAGAGGATAAAAAAAAGTCACTGGATTCATTTAACAAGAGAGAGCACGGAGAACAGTTCCAAAGATCCCTTTGGGAGGAGTTACCTAGAAGGGAATAATATAACAGTCTAATTTGCAGTTTTTCTGTGATCAGTTGTGAAAACATTTTTCCAGACATGAAAAAATGCATTTGCTTAGAGCAGCAGATGAAGCAAAGCAGGCATGTGGTCAGCAGCAGGTTCCACTTGTGGTTGTTATGGACAATATGGATATCTGATTCAGTGGTCAGTGTTAGTCTGGGTTCCCTGAAGGTGATGTTTCTATTAGGCATGAAAAACACTCATCTATTATACTATATGAAAATATATGCAATTTGATTAGTGTTCTCTGTCCAACCTATTTGCTTTAATTTAATTGTCTTCACTGATGGTAAAACCTTCAGATTTTTCAACATTGCATTAATGCAAAGGCTTTAATTGAAAATAAGTCCAAAAGCAGAGCCAAAAATAAACAAACCCAAGAAAGAGAAAAGGAGGAGTTGTATTAATGAACACTGGGAAGTTCTCAGAGCTCTGCAGCTTTATCTTTTGGGAGAGTTGAAGGGCAGAACCAGAAGAACTTTATTGGAAGGGTAGGGTTCTTAAAATGAAGGTAGCTATATTTTAAAGTTTAAATGTTGACCAGATGCCTCTGTACTGTACCAGAGAAACAGTGAAAATGGTCCTTATTTCCAAAAATGAGGGATTGTTTTGAGTGCTTAAATAGAAAGATAGAAACATTCTAAGAAGACCTGAAGAAGAATGGAGTGGCTTTTAAACACGTGGATGTGTCCAGTTATTAGGAAGGTTATGAAAGGTAGGAAGATGGGCAGCAGAATAGGAATTACGATATTAGTGAATGTAAAACCAGAAGGTTATAGATTGTAGTACTGATTTTAGCATTACAGTAAAACATAAGATGATCATATGGTTATCAGTTATCAGTTGGTTATTGGTTATCAGTTCTATTATGCACTCCTGTCATACGACATCCCTTTCTTCATGCAAGACTCTCCAAGATTTTGGAGTTTTTGGCTCATGGCTTCATTTGTTGTAATAGGTGAGCAACATTGTTTATTGGATACTTTTTCTGTAGGTTTTCTGTGTGTGTGTGTATGTAAAATGATAATTTCTAGTCTACTGAAGTCAGTGGGATTTCTGATGGGAACCTGAAAAGAGGATCTTTTCCAACAATATTTGTCAATTCTTTCATTTGCAAGTGCTTTGCAAACTAATTACTTACCTCACAACTGAGATAAGCCACTAGGGCAGGACTGGTAGCTAAGAAAGTAATTCTGGAAATGTTTTTAAGAAAAAAAGGGGGTTTTACATTAAATCAAAAAGTGTAGAATAACAAGCAGTGAATAGCTGCTTTGTGATCCAGTAGACAGAACGCCATAGAATAAACCAGGAGAATTTGGATCAGTTCCTGATTATGCCTGTTCTCACAGTACATTCTTAAAGCAAATCATATTTCTTTTGTAACTTAAATTCTGTATGTATATCATGGGAAATTGAGACTTGTCCTCCAACACAAATCAGTCAGAGACTTGAGAAAGATATTAAAAATATATTTGGGAAACGATATTATAAACAAAATCTTGTACCTTTCATGTGGCAAAGACTTTACTTTGTGAAGCTGAAAACATACCTATCTGTAAGTTGTTTGTAAATTCATGACAACAGAGTACATCCTGTAGAACAGCTAGGTTAAGATAAGAATTCATTTTTTATTTGATGAGCAAATATTGTCTAATTGCTACATACATTATTGACTCTTTATAATATGAGGTAGCCCACCCCTCTTACACAAGGCGTGCAGTTTCTCTGTTTATTATGGTAATGTACACATTATTATCTTATGAGATACAATTTGATTCCAGCCCCTTTTGCTTGGTTCCTTGCAGAGAGTTTTGGCATCATAGCTTTGTTGACTGATTTATCAGAAGCTGATGGTAGACCTGGGAACCTGATCTGTCCTCACTTGTTGTGAACTTTTTTGCTTTAGGCCTTCTTTTAGGAAAGAAGTAACTGCTGTTACAGTTTGGATAGTCTTGGGGTGCTTCTGATATTCATAGTGCTCACTAAGACTACAGTATGACATTACATTTTATTTACCATGAAAACCTTTTTTAGTTATGTCCATCACGACAAGAAAACCAAAACATCTCTTAAAATATGTGGGATTATCTAAAACTGAGATTGACATCTCATGATGGGGTCTGCAGGTGTGTGGGTGGAATTGGCAGATGAACAACGTGTTGCAGAATGAGCATGTGTGTGTGTGTGCACCCAGGAACAACAAACGAGCTGCAGTCTAATTCCAGTGAATGACTAGAACAGGCAGAGAAATTTCTACAACAGGAAAATATTATAAGTAATCTTTCTTGTGCTGCCATCCTTACATCCTTACATATATTTTCCCCCTGTCATTGCTTTCATACCTACCACCTACTTAACAAGGCGTACAAGGTGGACGGCACACTCCCTGGAGTGACACAATTTCACACCTCTGTGACATTTTGGAGATACAGTCTGGGTCCTGTGTCTGGTCAAGGGGCTCCACATTAAGTGCATCTGCACACATCTGCTGGGGCACTGAGGTGCGTGTCAAGGTCTTGCACCTCTCTGAAGCCCAGTGCAGACTGAGACCTCCATCCCTCAACAACCGAAACATTAGAATTTCAAGTACGATCTTGAACCACTTTGGAAAATTTCAGAGTCTTTTGCTAAAATAATTAACAGACCTTTTCCTTCAAAATGGCCAAAACCATGATGGCAAGCCTTTGACAAGGTTTTTTGTATGCTACTGAATTTTAAAATTCTGAAGAGATTTGATTGCTTGCCATTAGTTCCATAAATTGGCTAATATAGACATTTTATCCCCTGGTGTACTCTGGTTAGTCTAATCAGGAAAGAGAGTGGAAGCCCTTGGAATGAATGACCTTTTTGGGAATCATCCAAGAGAAAGAATATAACTTCCTGGCTTTAGTGAGAGAGAATTGCTATGTTTTTCTCTGTTGTAATGCTTGCCTCACTAGACTTTGCCATGATAATAAACCACCAAAAACCCACCAAACCACCAAAACCAAGCCCTGCCCCCCACTCCAGAGGCTAGCTTGAGTGGGGATTTTTGGAAGCTGGCATATTGAAGGTGTTTCTGTCCCTGTATACTGCAGAGTTCCAGTAAGGCTGCAGTCTCTTTTTTTTTGGCAAAACAGCCCCAGGTTTAGAATTATGAGCAATGCTTATCTGCTTGTGGTGAACAACTGGGAGAGGAATCTGGATAACCTGCAACAAACCCTACGAAATACTTTTCTGGCTAGTTTTAGTATTTTATTTGTAGCATGCATTTATGTGTAGTTTAGCCAGGCTGGTTTATGACGTGCCCATATGTTATTGAGCTGTGTTCTTACTGTGGTTTGAGTGTTTTTAATTTCTTCCTCCTTGTTCTCTCAGTGTAACAGATAATAGGAATCAGCAATACTTGAAATACACTGATCTGTGGCTTCCTGGTGGGAAACAAGATGAGTCACCAGTAACTAAAACCAACAGCCTTTATGTCCCTGGATTCAAATTTGTTCTTCTCAGTATAATTGTTCAAATACTTGCTTTCCCCACTGACTTCCTCCCTAGCAGTGCAGCACGTCTTGCAGACTGCCAGACTGGGAAGGAAGAAGTGATAGCAGTTACAGCATGTGTAACAAGTCCAGAAAAGGGGCCCACCAGGGGTGAATATGGACACTCAGACCTAAGTGCTTCACCAGACTGTGTATCTCCTACCATATCTAATAGCATGATTGGGCCAAGTATTTATTATAGAATAGCAGAGATTCTGTCTGCCGGGTTTCCTTGGTTCTTGCACTGGGGTTCTGGACGTGGCAGGGTTTAAGTGGTGCCTCTGTTGTTAAGCTACACCCTTAGGAACATAGCACTTTGCTGTCTGCCAGTGACATTGAAGTCACTTTTACTGTCAGATGAACAATAAAGTAGTAGAAAACCCCAACAGAACCCCTAACAGTCCAAATATTAACTATACCATTGCTATGTTTAGAGTGGAAGATAAAGAAAAGAATGAAAATCATATATAGATCTGCCTACACCTTAAATCAATTATAAGAATTTTCACTTTTTTATCTGGGAAACAGTCAGGATGTCTGTGCAGTCTTATGGATATGAGAACCCAATATCATGATACTGTGAGTATGGCTTTCACTGAAAAGATGTTGGGGTTTTCTTTTTTTATTTTTTAAGATGAGTTTCTTCATATAACCAAACTCTTCCTGGGATTCTCTTTATAGTGAAACCTCTACACAACTCGAAGTTCTCCCAGATTTATAACTTTGTCAGGGAAAAAATGTTAACACTGCCCTTTAACTGTCTCTCTAAGCTTCAGAAATATTGACATTCTTCAGATAGGTTTAAGTGGAGCAAGACACTGAAAAGAACTCTAAATGGAAATTTTGGTGATTAAAAGGAAAGGGAATTTGTATACCTGAAGAAATGTTGTCCCCTAGCAGGTGCCAGTATGTTAGGTTGCAGGTTCTCTCTTCCAGAGACATCTTGGATAGGAACAAGAGTACCATCAACACAAAGTGTTCTCAGTAGTTCACTTTCCAGACGTGCATCCATCACAATGCTGTCTGAGCATGTCTACGCATTTTCTTTGATTTTTGCTGTCCTCCTCCTCCTACGTGCCCAAAATATCCCACATTGCTGGCAGGCGAATCTTTTCACTCAAGAGGTATTGTATAGAAATAATTTGTTACTTGGTAGGTGATTTTGTTACGCTTTACAAGGTTTTCCTTGGGTTAGGATATTCCTCTGCACACGGGAAGATTCTCCAGATGGAAGTGAATGATTGGTATTCCTTTAGAAGTCATTGAAGGGAATACAGCTGAAGGGTGTCAGACTAATTTGTTACGAAGTATATACAGATTAACAGGGCACTTTTGGAAATGGAACACTTCGCTCTTGGTGGCTAACTACAGAGCAAACTTAAAATCAGATTTCTCTCAATTTCTTAGATTATAAATAAATGAATTATAAATACCAAGTTATGGATTAACCCTGTGACTTCTTGATGATTTTTGCAACTTTCACGACAAGTAGTCCCAATAATTACCCATATTACTGGAAGCTCTTCCTTTCTGTGGTGTTTGATGTTCCTTTGGCTCCTTGTGGCTTAATCCAAACTATTTCTCTGTTTCCTGAAATAATCTTTCACTGCTCTTCTGACTATTTCTGTTCTGGAAGTAATCTGGTAGATCCCCCTTTTCCAGTCATGTGGTGACCCACAGCACCAACTTCAGGCCATCACCTCCATAATCTTCATAGCTTGGTGCTCTGGGTTCTGGGTTGGCAGATTCCTGGCTCC